>PNEQ01126512.1:13762-69093 GCA_003012365.1 Medauroidea extradentata
AGCAGAGGTGTATATGTGAACGTGATGCGTTGACACAAAATGTTGCATAATTCCAAACAATCACCGGCTCTAAAAAAAATACCTACCTTTTTTTTTACAGTGTAGGTCAGCCCTGAGTGTCGTGCATAGAAAAGAAGCAGAGGTGTATATGTGAACGTGATGCGTTGACACAAAATGTTGCATAATTCCAAACAATCACCGGCTCTAAAAAAAATACCTACCTTTTTTTTACAGTGTAGGTCAGCCCTGAGTGTCGTGCATAGAAAAGAAGCAGAGGTGTATATGTGAACGTGATGCGTTGACACAAAATGTTGCATAATTCCAAACAATCACCGGCTCTAAAAAAAATACCTACCTTTTTTTTACAGTGTAGGTCAGCCCAGAGTGTCTTGCATAGAAAAGAAGCAGAGGTGTATATGTGAACGTGATGCGTTGACACAAAATGTTGCATAATTCCAAACAATCACCGGCTCTAAAAAAAATACCTACCTTTTTTTTACAGTGTAGGTCAGCCCTGAGTGTCGTGCATAGAAAAGAAGCAGAGGTGTATATGTGAACGTGATGCGTTGACACAAAATGCTGCATAATTCCAAACAATCACCGGCTCTAAAAAAAATACCTACCTTTTTTTTACAGTGTAGGTCAGCCCTGAGTGTCGTGCTTTTATATGCTTTCGCAACGTCCTGCGAGCCACTTGGTGCTTAAGTTACACGTCATTTGTCGAGTCGACCGTCTCATCTCCGTGTTCGTGCGCTAGTAACACTAGTCTGAAGTTGTTACTGACGTCAGTGTACACTCGTCTAAATAGTTGCAAGATTAGTAGGGAGACTTAATTTATCGCGGGACAGTTTGACTATGTTCTTTGAATGAGTTGTACAATGGGAGTGTTGGACTGAATGTGGTTTAGCCCGAAAAAATTCTGCAACAGTTAGTTTCAACGCCTTATGTCCACATATACAGCCCTGCTTCATGTTCAGTGATTGGCTGTTTCTATCTCTCAGCCTCTAGGGTTCTACCAGCAAATAACAGACGTGTGGTGTCGCAGTAACCTTGTTCCTGTTGGCTCAGTCAAGTGAGCCACTCATGTGCAATAATTAGGGATTATGGGTAGAGGTAAGTCAATTTCGCGGATTCATCTGGCAGCAGCCTAGACTTGTCAGTCCTATACACCCACTGGCCACAATCGATTATCTATTGGCTTATAACCGTACAAGCAGGTAGCAAGCGATAGCACTTCGTATTATTTCCTTATTTACTACTGGCTTGCAGTAGTCAAACGCGTTTCATAACAGCCGCCAGCAAGTCACATACATGACAATGAAGTATACATAATTGGGGTTGAACCTGACCTGGAATGTATCTGCGAAATTTACGTACCTCTAATGATGGGATATCGCGAAAATGTTTTGTGCCAACATACTCTTGAAAACGCTGTAGTTTCTCGCAACATACATGGTTCGGCGATATACTTCCGACACAACGTAATTTTCTACAGACCAATAACAGGCATCAAATATCGGGATTATTTTTGTGCACAGTCGAATAGGGTAACAGCTCCAAGTACAAGCTAAAGCCAGTAATCTTCTGGTAAGCTGATCGTACGTTGAAGCCCAGCAAACTGTCAAGTTTTCCCGCTATAAAACCATCATCTCTAGCAATAATATATTCCGCCAATAACCATGAAGAAGGGCTGCATATGTGCACATAAGGCATTGAAACAAACTGTTGCAGAATTCTTTTCGAGAAAAATCATGGGCTCTCACATACTCCATTACGCTGCAATGTCTGTCAAAGAAAACTACAGATAATAGGACGACATAAGTAATCTGAGTATGCTTTAGTTAACTGGATGCTTGTGTATCCTGCTTATTTATGTTTTTTTTTTAAACATTTAATATAGCCGGTCTTTCGTAGTGTAGTCAGTTAAGGCGCCGATCTAAGGTGCGAGAGGTCCTGGGTTGGAATCCTGGCTCGGGCATGTATGTTTTGTCCCTTCATCTCCTTCACCCTTATCGGCTCCTAAGACCTAGTTGTTTAAGAGGGCGTGGTACATAATTCAACGCTAAAAGCATTAAATTAATCTATTACTGTAGGCTTCTTGAAGCCAATTTGCGAAAATTAAACAATAGCAATCCTAGACAATAGTTTTATCCAACGTTTTAAACAAAATTGTTTGCAGTGTTACGAACTTCTGAGGCACAATCTCTGACGCCGAAACCTCGTGTATTTAACTGCAGCGCAAGAGATCACGCGTAACGAATGAGTCATTATGGATAAATATTTACTCATAAAGTTGGCAAATAACATTATCTAGGATTGTCGTTGATTATGTTATCCATATTGGCTTCAAAATAAGCGTAGAAATCAATTGACGTTTTCAGCGTTTATTTATCTACAACACTATTAAGGCTTGCAATACCTTCTCACCTTCACCTATCCCCAAAGAAGCCTTACTTGTTTATTAATGTACATGTGATTTGAGTACACAGTCGGTAGCCGAAGTATTTTTGGTGTTTCTTGCGCATTTAAAAATAATTAGCAGTACCCAGTCCTAGAAAAATTAGACAATTCTGCTAGCAGATTTTTTAACATTACAGTAGATGTTTACTTCTTTATATGATGACACACAGATCTACATGTTTTATTGCTACTATACTATTCAGTGAAGTTTGTACAACTTGGCATTTGTAGTTATTAGACTATAGTTGGGAGTTTTTACTGTCTTTCGCTTGGATGGTAACATGGCAAGCAAACCTCCTGTCAGGTGTGGTTTTGATTGTCTTGAGCAGAGTTTTACGAATCAATGTCAATATTTCTTGTAATAGTAAGTTTAATGATTTTATAATATACAAACGTACCTACAACAGGCTTATAAAAATGGTTATGAACTCGCAAATATGTGTACATATAAAAAAATCTCACATTTTTGTACTAAATTTATTTGACTAATTTTGTTAATAATATTTCAATGTACTTATTTGATGCCCTTCCTTTCACCAATGTGCTGATTTGGAAGTTAATTATAAAAACCTTATCTTGTTTTAGAAACTACGCAAACATCCATTACTTACCTGAAATCTGATTTCAGAACTTACAGAGGCACAAGTGACCCTTAACAACATCGACTACATCCCCTCCCTCTCATTAAGTTTCCTTTCATATTTTTTTCTGTCATAGCTTACAAAATACATGGCGTACTCTTAACTTTAAAAACCGGGAAACGCAACAAAGACCTTCCCTTGCTTGTTATTTTCACAGATGGCTGGTTTTGTTCTATTCCAAGCATCTGCAGTTGTATTTACCTCAGAACTGACTTGCCCACGCACATTGAACTAGTGCATAATAATCTGTTTTTGTATACATGAAGTAAACGTCTTGTAGTATGTGGAAAGGTCAACTGTTCATAAAAAAGTAGTGAATATTTTTTGAAATGGTTATGTTCTGTTTTTATTCTCTCAGAGAGCAGCATATGGTAACATGAAACTTCATATTTTGCAATCGTTATAGGTGTGTTAGTTTCGCAGATTAAGGGGCCTCCCTTGATAGGCTGTGTTTGTGTGTGTGTGAGGCAGGAGCGGTAAGGGTGCCGCTAACCGATTTATGTAATGTATTATCGCCCTCAGTGCAAGCTACTCAGCTGGTGTGCAGTACTTTACTGTTACTCTTTTCCCTATGGGACTTTAAGCTGTGTCCACATTATTTTATTTGTGGCCAGCGTAGTTCAAAGTCTAACACATGTTTCTATAGTTGTGTTTTGTCGAATCTTATTATTAACTGTCCAGATACGGCAGTTTGGAAAAGCCACTTTTGGTCGTTTTGAGGGGACAGAAATTGTTTATAATTATTGTGCTGAATTTTTAAAACTATAGTGACATAGTTTGAAGTGTGTGTTTTTTTCGTAGATATACAGATATAATGTGCGTTAAATGGTTTCGTAAAAAAAAAGAATAGTCGTAACTAGCTGCAGCGAAGGGAAGGTAGGAAATCGTTATTCGTTAAGTCAAATAGGGCGACAGCTCCACGTATGTGGAAAAGCCAGTGAGCTTTTGATGATGTGAACGTACGTTGAAATCCGGCAAACAGTTAGGTTTTCCCGCGATAAACCATCATCTCTAAGCATAATTTTTTTTTTGTCGTAGATAAAGATATTGAACACATGTTGAGTAGTATTTCTTAGAAAGAACTTTCTGCTAACACGCTGCATCATACTTCATCCACCAGCTGTATAGGACTATTAAGAACGAGGTCTTAGGAGCAGAGGAGGTTGACATGAGGTAAAGGGATAGCACGGCATCCATGCCCGAGCCAGGATTCGAACCCAGGATCTCTCATACTCTAGACCGGCGCGCACCCGACTACGCTGCCGAGGCCGGCATGTGCAGTTTTCAAAGGCGTGTCAAAACGGCCATCGTTCAAACGCAGAAATCGCAGTGATGTATACGCTCTGCGAGTTCAACCTGACACAGAATGAAACAAGAATATTCACGTACTGCTCGACGGCAACAACTAGTCCCGCGGGCAAAAAGCGAACTACCATTGTGTTGTCCTCGACGACCGCGCGCAACTGTACTGGCGCACCACAGCACCAGCCATAATACTGTGGCACAGCTGGCTCGGTTTTCGCCGCGCTACGTCACCACCGACCGTGTACCATGAACTCGTGTATCAGGCATAGTATACAGGATGTTGCAAAATTCCATGTCAATATTCTAGGGAAACAATCCTCACGTGTAGAGGGACAGAAAGTGTTACATGAACATAGGTCCAAGAACGCATCGTTTCTGCGCTACAGTTAGCAATACATGACTAGAGATGATGGTTTATCGCGGGAAAACTTGACTATTTGCTAGGCTTCAACGTACGTCCAGCTTATGAAAAGATGATTGGCTTTCGCATGTACGTGGAGCTGTTGCCCTATTTGACTGAGCCAATAATAATCCCGCTGTTGTAATATTCAGTGTATGTTATTGGTCTGCAGACATCCACGTTATGTCAGTGTTTTCAAGGCTATGTTCACACAAAAATTTTTCGCGATATACCATCATCTCTATACATGACGTATGGTTGATTGCGCGCGGGTAGGATCATGTTGCTGTGGGGCAACATTACAGCAGTACATGACATGTTGCTATGCCACACACTACGCCCCTAACAAAGAGATAATAGGAACAACTGTGACACAGCAACATGATCCTTCCATACGTCATGTATGCCAACTGTAGCGCAGAAACGGTGCGTTTTTGGACCCATGTTTATATAACACTTTTTGTTCCTCTACACGTGAGGATTGTTTCCCTAGAATATTGACATGGAATTATGCAACATCCTGTAATTCCCCTTCCTGTGACGTGTCTACCTACTACTAAACTAGCGCCACGCTTCTTCCCCTCACTGGAGGAGACTATAGTTGTCGTGGTCGAGTAGTATTTCTTGCCAGCTTATGGTCAGTTTAATTGGTGACCCTACTCTTCTACGATTAGAGCCAAGAGCTTTTCGCGAAAATAACTTTGTCGAAGTTAGTTTCAGTGCATTACGTTTACATCTGTAGCTCTTCTCAATGGTTATTGGCAGCGTGCCTTTGTTAAATGACGTGTGTCATTTGACTATGCCTGTCGCAGTAACCTTACTGCAACACCGCACGTTAGTGATTTGAGGGTAGAATCTAAAGACACGTAGGAGTTTATTCATTCAATCACTTGACTGTGAAGCCGGCCTCCATAGCGTGCCGTTCTATGGTGCGAGAGTTGTCGGTTCAAATTCTGCCACGGACATGGATTGTGTGTTGTCCATTCATTTCACTTCACCCTCATCGGCTCTTACGGGCGTAGGCTACCCCACACTTAAAATACGTTGCAGCGTGTTTGTAAACAGTTTTTTTTCTACGGAAGTATTCCACGTGTGCCCATTGTCCCAACGTACGAAAAGAAAACACACTTCAGACAAGGTCGGAACCTCATTGTTTAGACACCATGCTCATTAAAAACACAATTTCTAAGCCGTCCAACATGACTAAAAACGGCCTTTTCAGACTTCCGTACTTCAAAATGTAATAACCGGATGTATGTGAAACTCAGGTTGCGACCTGCGCTGAACTTAGTTGCAGACTTTCCACCAATAAAATTATATGGTCCCATAGTTAAAACCGTTCGACGTGAATCTTGTGCGCTATTTCAGCGCTTGGGTCGTTGAGGCGACGCGGCTTTTGATGCGCGCTTCAAAGTCGACCTTACTGCTCCGTCGCTTTCAAGCCTCTCACACGTGGGTAGGCGGCGCTCTTAAGACCTCCATGTTAAAGGGCCGTACAACACTCTAGCGTCACCATATTTCAGCTGGAGCCAAGTCATAAGAAAACAGTTATATTACAAACATACAGTCAAAATTCAACGATTCTTCACGAAACTATATAAAATAATATTTTGAGTTTGGAAGTTACTCCGCAAGGTCAAAGTAACCCTAGTTTACTGCATATTTTATTTATTTATTTATCCACGACTTGTTCGGCCATTGGCCGGTTTACAAGAGATCGTGTTTAAATAGATAAACAACAAAAATTACATATAGTTGATGTTATACTATTAAACATAAACCTATACATTATTGTAAAGTTATAACAGTTTAGTTACATAAGGGAACAGTTATTTATGTTTATGTTTCATTTATTTTTAACAAACAAAAAAAATTAAAGTTCAAAATTAACCTAAACTTACAAAAAACTATACTATTGATCTTAAAACATATTGTCCAGAAACCAGTCTCACAAGTTGTCATTATTTAGGTTTCTTTTTGTTGCGTAAGCAGAATTAGTTTAAGTTTCTTTCTGAAAATGACATCGTTACTGGATTGTCTTCAGTCACGTTACCGAGCAAGGCGGCACAACGATTACACGTTGGAATCACGTTCTGAAAGACCCGGGTTTGATTCTCGACTCCGGCCATCCTGATTTCGGTCTTCTATGGTTTCACGAAATCGCTCCAGACGAATGCTGGGATTGTTCCTCAACAAAGGCCATGGCCGACTGGTCACCGTCTCTAATGGTCTTTGGGGCTGCGGTGGCCGAGAGGTCAGACCTCTCGCCTCCCACCAAGGCGATCCGGGTTCGATTCCCGGCAGAGTCGGTCCCCGGATTTTCGCATGTGGGAATCGTGCCGGATGGCTGGTCGGCGGATTTTCTCAGAGATCTCCCGTTTCTCCCGCCCGTTTATTCCGGCGCTGCTCCATACTCACATCTTATCACCCCTCAGCAGCGCCAAAGACCTCGATGTTAGCTGACCAAAACCTCTTCCACTCACACTAATGGTTTTTCTGTCGACGAGACGCAAAAGCGCGCTTACACACATTCAGTCACGTTACTTCTAATAATTTAGTTATTTTACGAACTGGAAGACTTGCTGAATAAGAGGGCATAATGTTTTATTTACGCATTACACTCCGCAAAGTAAACGAAGATTAGACCTGAAATATTTAAACGATTTAAATAATTTTATCCGTTAATCAATTTGTAGATATAATAGCAGAGCATATATAGAATATATTATATTTTTATTCGGCTTTATGTCACGTCGATAGCGAGGTCACTTAGTCATGGTTATTTGCAGCTTGCCACAAGGATAGGAACTGGGAGAGGAAGTGATCGTGGCCTATGTTAAAGAACTATCCCAGCATTCACATGACGAAATTTCGGGAAACCGTGTCAAAAACGAAATCAGGATTGACGGAGCTCGGAATCGAACTCGGACCCTACAGAATGTCAGTCCAACGTGTTACTTTTGCGCAATCTCATTCGGCATAATATTTAAAATTGGATTTCAAGAATCTGTCAAGAGAGAAACGATGGTACTGGGTATATATCGGACGACATTAAGTTGTAGTATGCAAATTAAGTAATAAATAAGTGATTTTTTTATTTAATTTACAAATGATCCGTTCGAATGTATTATCGAGATTTTTAGGTATTCCTGGAAGTGTTTCAGCATAAATGTTAACTAGATTAGCCTGTTCATAGATAAGTCCATGAAATGACGTATTTTCCAACCAAATAGAGGCAAGAGCAGAAATAGGTAGAAATTAACCGCAGTAAAATAAAGATATGTATATAAAACAATGCGTCCTCGTAGTTATCGAAGTCCTCAAGGTCTGTGTCTAATAACCTAGCCTCGTTTAAATGTGGAATACATGTTAAGATTAATTACTTCGTTTAGGATCAGTTTGACGGATAACACGTTCAAACGGAAATTGTTCTGCGTAATATTTATGGAATAATACCGCAGTATAAGTATTTTAACCTACCTGACAACCCTGCGTGAGCAAGGATATGGTTTTACATGTTAAATTACCTACGGAAATGCTTAAGACGTTTTTGATTTTCCCTCAGTCGGACACAACAATTTTCTGCATTGAGAAGAGGTGAATATTGCTCGAGGAATAAAGCTGCATGAACAAATTATGAGCTGTTGTTTTTTAGTGTTTTCGTTTACGATAATACGTATTTATTCGCCGTTTTCAGGGTACAGATAAAAACGTAGCAATGTGAATATCGCAGAGATCAACAAAAGTGTCACTGGTGTTATAAATATAGGATCGATCGAATTTGACATGTAAAACCTCATCCTTCCTCGCGCTAAGGCTGCGAGGTAGGCAGCACTTAACATCTAAAAATTAGTTTTAAATTATTACTTCTAAATAAAGTATGTAATGAGTTAGTACTTTTTCCTTCAGTTATTTTACGAAGAACTCTTCGGTTTTTTACGATCATCTTTAATTGAGCATTGATTAATTTTATTATTGGTTCCTGATTTATTTAAACTACGTAGCTGCAAGCCAGTCAGGTGGATTTCTTAAGGGCGCCGTCTATCCGCGCATTGAAGCTGAAAAGCGGCTAAGCTGTAAGGTCGACCTTGAAGAGCGCATCAAATGCCTCGTCGCCTCAACGAGCCAAGCGCTGAACTAGCGTGCAAGGTTCCCGCCGAACGGTTTTTACTATGGGACACTAAGCGGTGACCATTATAGTTTTGTTGGTGGAAAATCTGTAGCAGAGTTAAGTGCACGTCTCAATCTGTGTCTCACATACATCCGGTTAGTGCATATTGAAGTACGGCAGTCTGAAAAGGCCGTTTTAGTTATGTTGGAGGGCTTAGAAACAGTGTTTTTAATGAGCATGGTGTCTTGAAAATAACATTCCGACCTTGTCCGAAGTGTGTTTTCTTTTCGTACCTTGGCACAATAGGTGCATGTGGAATAGTTACGTAAAAGAAAAAATGATTACGAACACACTGAAACTCATTTTTTAACGTAGTAGACGGCGGCCTTAAACTGGACAGAGTATACCAGAAGCCACAGAGGGCTGTGATCCTATTGATGTACGACATGCAGGCGGCTTCTCTCGTCACATCACACCACTGGAGCGGAAGAAGGGCTTGTACCACAATCGCCCGCTCCGACCTTGAAATGACGCGCGCCCCGCTTGGTATCGCCCATTAGCCGCCCGCTGATTGGCTGTCACCTGCTTCACTGCGCGTAATGATCGGGGGGATTCCGTACGGTATTGATTTAAGTGATGTTGAAGGGAGATGGGGAAGGGGGCTTCCGTACGCTGCTCAAAGTGTTCCGAGAGCTGATACAGGAAAGTTTACGCTCTTGAGAATGCTGCACGTATTGTTTATCTTGTTTTTGTACCCCGTTAGAATGTTGCTTGCAAGATCGTGGGTTCGTATTTACATTGTTGTTTTTTTTTTCCTAATATTTTTAAATTCTAAAATAGAGTAGATATCTTAAAACAGTCACATATATTTGTTACAATTTTATGTAGCTTTTTTTTTTTCAGGGCAAATTATTTTATAATTTTATGAAGTTAATAATTTTATTAAAGTAGACAGCAAAAATGTTATGTTTTACTTAGAAAAAAAAAATAATAGGCTACATAGTAGCTTACTTTTAGAATTTAAGTAGGCCTACATGTATTCGGGAAAAACATCGAATCTATAAATGTGTGCTATGAAACCATAATTTTATATTTATAAGAAATATTGTTTATTTTGTAGACGATACTTGTGAGTACATTTTACTATTTCAAAACCATTTTAGCTCTTATAGTTTTCTCATAATGAGGGGTGTCAAATTCAAAATTTGCTTGTTACGCTGCCATGCAAATAATGAAAACCAAGTGACCTACTTAAACAAAACAATTCCCTGTGAACTTATGTCACATGAACTATGCAATAAAACATTTAAAAAAACACAACGTAATATTTTAAATTTAAAAAAAATAGCAAATGTACAGGAAAAATATTCAAGTTCAGCAATTTGATTTCTCCAAATGTTTTATTACGTAGCCCATTGTATGTTATTTTACTGTGTATTATTTCACGTACGTAAGTCAATTGGTTTTCACTATTTGCATGGCAGCAGAACGTGCAAATGTTGACTTTGACGCATCGTTATGAGAAAACTATGAGAGCTAAAATTGTTTTTAAGAGAAAACTGCACTTACAAGTATCATCTACAAAACTAACATTATTTGATATAAATATAAGATTATGACTTTATCGCACTTGAACATCCTTAAGGGGGCCGCCTGGTTTGACACATTTTACTTGTCTGAGGCTTAAAAGTGCGGAGGCGGCAAGGACGACCTAGCACACGTAATCAGGCCTCGCCCTAACCTCTATGGGCAAGTACCTGACCAGGCGAGCTGTCTTCTCACTTATAACTCGCCAGTATGAGACTTCCAGAGGTGACCTTTTCGTTTTATGTCGTAACATAAAACACAAAAGTGCATTGTACATGGCGATATCTTTGAAAATATTCTTCGCCAACATTTTTATACCGTAAAAAGCCCGCAAAAATTCACATTTTCGGCTGCTAGAAAATATGGTTTAATGTGTATTGGTGACCCTTTATTGGGTATGCACACGTGTACAATTAATTAAATGCTATTCCTAGATATCAATCATATCTGATACACAGTTTTCGAATGATCTTGTGACACCCGAAGCTCTGCTCATCGTTTGGCGGCTTGGTCAGAAGGGGAAGTGTAAGAACAATTATATTGTATTTTCAGTTTTTGAGTATTATCAAAATTTCCTCTTCGACGAAGCATAGGCTATATTATTGATAAAACTGCTTGACATAAATAATAATGTAATCTTTCATTAATTTGTCATGCTAAATCTTTGCTAGAGAATTATAAGTTAACTTTAAAAAATTATCTTGCAATGATTCCGCATGACAAATGAATGTTTCATTTCATTATTATTTATATCAAGCAATCTACCAAGAATATATCCTAATGCTTTGTCGAAATTGTCGATAGTACAATTTAAAGAATTGTTGTGGCTCAAAATCTGAAAATACAATAAAATTATCTAACACTCACCCTTAAGGCCACGCTCTGTAGTTTTGCAGTGGTTTCGAAAATATTTTTTAACGAAAATTATACATATATCAAAAATGCATTCCGTCAGTTTTAACACTTATACATCATCGTTTGTATCTGAATTGTTTTGTTACAATTCACCTACTGAATTTTTAGATTTTTGCCCCTGAAATATCACAAATTTTGTTGTCAAAGTAAGCCAAAATGAAACTAAGTAATTTTTGTGCTAGCAAACAGTACATTATTTTATAAACGCTCTGGCAAAATTGTGTATTGTATTACTGTACACAGTCTCAATTTTTTTCAAATCATTTTGTTAAAAAATATTAGAGTTATTTGTAATTATTTGAAATAAATGAAAGATCATGGCCTTAAAGGGTGTCTCCCGGATACTGTGTTTGTGTGTAAAGAGATAAGGTTGCCACTGATCGGCGTATGTAAAGCTGCAGACGCAGATCCAGGGGGGGGGGGGCAGGGACCCAGCTCCCCTTTGAACTTCTATGTTTAGTTTATCCTTAAAATACTTAAAATTTTTAAAGTGGTACATTCAATCTTTAGTTTAGCACAGTTTTGCACTTTAAAAACTATATTTTTTCTTGGGAGGGCCCACAGGCCCCCCCTCCCTCTTTGACTAGGGGTGTGGACATAGCTACGTTTTAGGAATGCCACCTCTACTCACCCCCCCCCCCATAAAAAAAACTATAGCTGGATCCTCCGTTGTAAATCAGTATCACCTCTACGTGCAAGCCATTGCACTGGTGTGCAATGCTTTAGTATAATTATTTTTCTTGTGAGTTTTATAGACAATGAATATTGTCATACTTTTTTTGGTGGTCTGTATGGTTTAAAGACGAGTATAAGAAGTTTTGAAACTAATAATATATAAGAATATCATCGAATTAATGCCCAGAAAAAAAACTTGGTGGTGATAATAAGTTGGCCAGAAAATTAGCATTAACAACCGGTGTGGTTGCTGGAAGCTAGAAAGATAACCTTGGGCGTGGTCGGACTTGATCTGACGTCCTTCGGTATTCAAAATAAAAATAATAAAAGTGACTCGCTACCTGTTTGTTTTCAACACCCGTCCAGGTGGTGTGATGAAGAGAACATTTACTTGTAGGCGTGTCGTGACGTGTTAAATGCCAACACGATACCTTCGTACTACGCTGCGATCATAGGTTGCGGAAACTAAATAATATATCAAGTAGGAAGTGAACTTGTTTGCAGGGAAACACACGTCCATAGTCGTCAACCTTTCTCTGCGATGGATGACTTGAAATGAAGCCTGCGTTGAAGGAAATAGCCCCCCCCCCCCTCCCTTCCCAAAAATATAAAAACCTTCCAGCTGCACAGTCAACCAATATTCCCACTTGCGAGCATGGCATGACATTAATTTTTTACTCTGTAGCAGCTCTGTGCTTTAGTTAAAAAAACACAATCTTAAAAAAAAAAAAAGGAAGTGTAATCTTAATTTAATATTTCGGTATGACTTTAAATTGTGAATTTCGAGAACAGTCGAAAATATGGGTACATTATGTTCGTTAGACCCGAGAACAATGTATGTAAAGAATGAACTTAATATAATTACTGTGGCATATGAAAGAGTATCGTAAGCGATTGACTAATAATTTCATCATGTAACACTTCACTACTGCAGTCATATATTATCATATTTCATATTGCGTTATTTTTATAACAACATTTCCGTACAATCAATGTAAGTATATAAATTCGTTTCTAATAAAATCCAGGCAATAACTTAAAAATGTTTACTTTACCTGGAATGCTGAAGCACCAGGGCCCTGAAAATATATTGATATGATTTTAATTTATTTATTGTTTACCCCTCTGACGTTCTTCCATTCCATTCTACAAATCTAAAATCAAGGGCTGTCCTTATACTCCAAAACTGTTTTATAAAAATTAACAGTAATATACTTCTATACGTTTTCAGAGGTTAGTAAACATTCGCAAAAGTACAAAAAATTTCCATGAAAAACTGTTCGGTTGTACAGTTGTGAGATTTTTTTTTTGTAAAAAAACTTAGGAAACTTTGTACCAAATTCACTGGCTTATGGTAAAGGCGTAGTTGTATATAAATCACATCCTCTGGTATGCATTTTACTGCAATAAACTGAATATTCACCATTAATTACATTATAGAATATTTGTAAAGTTAAGTCATGGATTTATACACCGTATTTATAAAATAAAAATGAAAAATAAGTTTTAACATACAAGTCGAAGTAGTGGAGGGTAAAATGCGCGGCTAAGGACGCGGATCCTGACGCAACATTTTTTTTCCCTGAAAATAATTGCACATCAATAGGATTTGCATAGCAGTTGTTTAACAAATAAGTTCATTTTAATTATGAGGATGAAACTGGTATTATAGATTTCATTTTTTTTCTTATTACGTATACACGCAAATACAAGGCTGTATCTTGTAATTTTACAAACATTCTTTATATTTTTACTAGAACTAGGCTACCTTTGTTACTTTACGAGGCATTATTTGGCAACCTGGTTTCCAAGGATTTTCCTTGCGAAAGTACAAAGTACACAACCTTTTTTAGAGTTTAGAAAATAGGAAAAATAACCGGAGAGAGAGAGGGTGGTCTCCAACCGATAGCTACTGGCTTCTTCTCTACGTCTCTTTTGCGTTTTGCGATCAGTTGAATGCACCCCGAATTTTCCACTCGAGGGGCTTGAGCGTGCAATAGCAGCTTTTTGACTTCTTCCTTTAAGATTGGTTTTCTTGCTCGGCGAAGCAGCCACAGCGGACGGCATCAAGTATTTCACACCCGCTACTCGCTCGGGGCAGAACCTTTTAGCGCGATTGCCTGGTTGCGTTGCTGTCTTGGGCGATGCCTTGGCGTGCCGCAGTTCGTTCGCGATCCAGTTTTCATTTCCCGTCCAGTGGAGGAGCTGGTCGACAGTTCAGACCCTTATTTTTCAATTTGGGAAGCAGCTCGGCCAGAAACAGTTACGTGGTGCCACTAAGTCTCGAGAGGGACGTTGGCAACAGTAGCGTGAAGTTACATACAACCATCCGAGATCCAACCAGAGAAAAACACAAGTTTATGCCTTTCATCTACGAAATAAAGAAGCCAGAAGAAAAATGCGGGTGGAATGGAGAGGGAAAGTGCCGTGGTGTGAAACTGGGTAGAACATCATCGTTCAAACAACACTGTCAGGAAAGTAAACAAGCACTAGGAATAATATTATTAGAAAACTAAGAGGTCCATCTTGGGGTTCACACCCTCATGTCCTACGTGCATCTGCTGTAGTCCTCCGCTTATCATCTGCAGAATATGCAGGCAACAATTTCTCGTACATAAACGAAGAATACTTTTTTTTGTATTTAAATATAAATGTTGAAATTTAAAATAAAAATTTAGAAAATTCAATATTTTTTTTAAGAAATAAAAAAACATACTTGTGGTTTGACGTAGGTGAACTTGTTGCCTACAACACCGTTATTCACTGTCGATTTTTTCAGTTTGGTAAGTGAATTGGTTTTCGTGTCGTCCTTAAAACGAAAAATGCAAAGTTTGTCTTTAACGAGCCCTTACGCAAAAACTATGCGCGATAAAAATTGTTTCGTAAGAGTTAAATATACCCACAAGTACTGTCTACAAAACTAACACTATTTCATGTAAGTATAAAATTATGGTTTTATCGCACTTGAACACCCTTAAGGGGACGGAGCGCCAAAGCAGAGGATTGTCTCAATTTTCGACAAAAATATTTTTTCCTCACTTATTATAGAATGTCAAGGCTCGACAATCTGTAGATTAACACTTTTGTACACCTCCTTACTTTATTACATAGACACAGACTTTCTTATTTTTGGAGCACTGATGGCAGATAGGAAAAATGTCTCTTTTTCTTATCTGCCATCACTGCTCCAAAATAAGACAGTCTGTGATTATGTTGTAATGTAATAAGTTGTACAAAAGTACAATTTCCGGATTGTCGAACCTTGATTTTCGATAATAAGCGAAGGGAAAAAGTTATGTCGAAAATTGTGGAAATTCACTGCTTTGGCGCACCTCTCACTTGGTTGGCAGAAGTTTGCCTGAGCGATGCAGACGTAGTGGATAGTAAATATTTTGACCATTAGGGGTGGGAGGAGGGGGTTAACTCACGGGCATATAGCGCTATGTTAGTTTCTCTCCTGCAGTTAGCATATTGGTGCAAGAGTCGTGAAATCTCGTTGGAGAAGCCACTCCATATCCAAGCCGCAGTCGTGTCTGCCCCAGTTACGCTCTGGGATTACTCGTCTATCTACACAGTCGCAAATGTTTTCACGATAAACTTGCACTTCTTGTACCACAGCCACACACTTGCTGCGAAAGATATGTGCGCTAAATAAAATACACTAGAAGTATATATGTACCTCAATCGTCGGGGGGCACGGTGGCCGAGAGGTCAGACCATTCACCTCCCACCAAGGCGATCCGGGTTCAATTCCCAGCGGGGTCGGTCCCCGGGTTTTCACATGTGGGAATCGTGCCGGACGATGCCGCTGGTCGGCGGCTTTTTCTCGGGGATCTCCCGTTTCCCCCGCCCATTCATTCCGGCTCTGCTCCATACTCGCATCATATCACCCCTCACCAGCGGTAAAGACCTCGATGTTAAGCACTGACCAAAATCTCTCACTCACTCACTCACTCACCCAATCGTGGGTGTAGAGCGAAACCTTGTACGTCAAGTTAAATAAATTGCTAATGTCAAAATAACAGATTCTAAGGTGTTTCTATATTTCAACATAGCTATTTACTAGCACGATGCTGTCGTTAACACGACTTTAGTAGTATTTTCTCAAATTAATGTTCTGGACGCGTTAGAAAACCCCCGACTCACATGGTACTAAATTTCAAGTCGATCAGACCAGTAGAATTTCTCACATTCACTTTAAAAACTAGAATAGAGCTGATGATTTTTAAACGGCTGAACAGATTTCCTTGAATCATAACTAAGGACAATATCGATCAAGTCAGCTTAAAAAAAAAGGCATCAAACTCGGTTCATTCGCTTAGGAGCTACGATGCCACAGACAGACACACAGACACGTCAAACTTATAACACCCCTCTTTTTGCGCTGGGGGTTAAAAAGTTGACTTCACCGTTTCGCATACCTACGCAGTTGATGTAAATATTTTCTAGTGCTTGAAAACAAATATTCAGTTGTGATTTTTTTTTTACTTATAATGTGAATAATGTATTTGTGACTTTTCTATACTCATGGGGATGATCGTCGTTGGTCAGAAATGCTTCTAGCTGATTAAAAATTTGGAATTATAATAACTGCCTACACTATTTGCTTATATTCTACTCAACCCCTAAGTTGTCTAACACTTTTATTTTTTGTATACAGGATGTTGGTAATTGGCGTATAAGGACTGCACCACATGAACAAGTGACCAAAATTAAACGGGAAACTCTTATTAGTAAAAATTGGTTAGATTCCCGGCGGGGTCGGTCTCCGGATTTTCGAATGAGGTAATCGTGCCGGACGATGCCGCTGGTCGGCGGGTTTTCTCGGGGATCTCCTGTTTCCCCCACCCATTCATTCCGGCGCTGCTCCATACGCACCTCATGTCACCCTTCACCAGCTCTAAAGACCTCGATGTTGAGCGCTGACCAAAATCTCTCTCTCTCACTCACTCATTAGTAAAAAATTGCCAGCCCCTTAGTTTTACGAGATAATTCCAAAATACCACTGAGCTGGAATGTAAGTTAGGTTGTTTATACTGTCATGTCATGTTTCTCATAAACAATTATCCTGACTGTTTTTTACCACAGAGCATTTTTTACTTGTATTTTATATCATATCCACTTGCACTTCCTGTATAAATAAACCAGTATGCGTGTACAGGTAATATTTTCGACATGCAGCATTTTGCAAGTACCTTTTGAAGTCTCGTTATTAAAAACGTTATGGAAAACTTACGCATTTGTATATACTAGTTATGTTTCAATAATTTCGTAATATATATTCATTAAAATGAAGCTAGCACAAAGTTTTACAATATGAACGGAACTTAAATACACGAACATTAAATTTTTCGAGTCCGTTAAATGATAATTTTGTAGTACAGCTGGTAGCGAATTTCAGTAGGTATAATTGTGTATTTTTTATTATTAATATAAAATCGTAAGTTCTGAAGATGACTCAAATTGCGATTTAGAAGAGTACTGATGGCTATTCTTGCAGATGTTGGTGACATTCATGTTAGTGCTACATACGCGGCTGCCTAAATGTATTGCGACAAGCCCATTTTGAACTAAATCTCATGTGAGAAATTTTCAGTATGCTTTGCTTTCAAGTAAAAAAAAAATTTAACGGTTTTTATAAAAAAAAAACAAGGGCCTGGATTTGCAAAATTTACATTATCCACAAAATACCCACGTCTTTATACTAACCGAATTAAAAAATGCTTGCGTTTGGATTTGAAAATAATTCTGTCGTCAGAAAGCTTCTGCACGAAAGTTTTTCGGACAGTCAACTTATTTTCAAACCAAAACGCAAGTTTTTTTTTTTAATTATGTCATTATGAAGGCCTGAATATTATAATATAAAAATTATTAAAAATTGCAGTTTTCAATTTTTAAAATATTTTGTGGTTTCAAGTACTTTTTTTCAAAAATACAGTTTTTTACTTTTTACTAAAAAGCAAAGTATACTATCGCCTAGAGTTGTATGAATAAACGACCGCAAATAAAATATCTACTCGACAAACAAGTTCCATCGAATTCTGATGAGCAGTTCAGATTTTACCAAAGATTAAGTATTCCAGTCATTCGCTCGACATCTTACTTTGCCATACCTCTTAAGAGTAGTGTTCAAGTGCGATAAAGTAATAATGTAATATTTATTTGTATGAAATAGACTCAATGGTTTCGTAGATGATACTTGTGAATGCAGTTTCCTCTTACGAAACAATTTTAGCTGGCGTAGTTTTCTCATAACGGTGCGTCAAAGTAAAAATTTGCATGTTCTGCTGCCATGTAAATAGCGAAGACTAATTGATTGACGTACGTGAAATAATTCACAGTGAAATAACACACTATGGGCTACGTAATAAAACATTTGAAAAAATCCCGCGAACTGTTTCTGTATTTAAAAAAATTCGAATTCGCAATTTTTTTTCTGTACGTTTGAGAATTTTTTTTTAATTCAAAATATTACGTTGTGGGTTTTTTTAACGTTGTATTGCATAACTCATAGTATGTAAGTTCACTAAGTATGTCAGTTGGTTTTAACTATTTGCATGGCGGCGTGTAACAAGCAAGTTGTGACTTTGACACCCCGTTATGAGAAAACTATGAGAGCTAAAATTGTTTGGTAAGACTAAAATGGACTCACAAGTATCTTCTACAAAACTAACAATATTTCATTAAATTATGAAATTATGATTTTATCGCAGTATCCTCAATATTCTTCTCAACGCAGAAAGTTGTTTTTGCCAGGAAACTGTATCGTAGATGACTGAGTCTTGTTGAATGTAATTTAACATGCAAATATCTATCCTTGTTCGCGTCATAACCTCGTCGGGAGGAGGGGAGGGAGAGAGAGAGAGAGAGGGGGGGGAGTGAGAGAGAGAGAGGGGGAGTGAGAGAGAGTGAGAGGGAGAGAGAGAGGGGGAGTGAGAGAGGGGGAGTGAGAGAGAGAGAGAGAGAGAGGCGTTGGAACGGTACTCGCAATACTGTTAGCGCACTGCTCACAATTGTCGCCGTAAAATCGCTTCCTCATCGTGTGTTGTTCTGTGCTGTATTTCGCACTGGTTAATTAGCGTGTGTTTTAATTGCCAACTTACCAGGTTTCTCGTCTCTGTGGTAAGAGTCAACTTGTCTAGTGCCTCACAGCACACACACATACACACACAAACACACACAAACGCCGGTAGCTGACACTGATGAATCGTAGACGTAAGTCGTCGCCATAAACGCGCCCCGCTACGACGTAATGAAGTACTAATTAATGCTGTTCGCAGAAGAGAAGATAAATTCATCTCGCTCCGTCGTGACGCGGAGACAATCTTCCCTCGTTCTTCGCGAGCCGAGCAAGTTTCGTCGTGCTAGCTGAATGTCGACAGTTGTTATTTCGCAAACGTGGCTGATTCCACGAACTAGTTAGGTATCTAGAATTCATCCAAGCCGAGAAACTCTTTGATGTTATTCCAGAGAGGGAGAGATCGTCGCTGTCTTGAATTGTTGTTTTTTATGACATAACTTTTATATTGGGTAAATTTATTGAATTTAACCTAACGGCAAATTATAATATACATTGATCGAATTTTACACACTATGAATTCAGTTACAGGCTTACATAATGTAATGGATATGGCGAAAATATACTCAGTGTTCATAAGCTATGTACCTATACCGCTTTCCATGGCGATCGGTTGAACGGTGTAGTAGAAGATGCGCTGCGAAGCCATTTAATGGCGAGTTGTTGAGTTCTAGTAAAATGGATAGCTTAAAAACCTTCTCAATAAGTGATAAATATATATAATTTGCCATGTTCCATGGTGATCAGTCATACGGTGTTCATCAATCTCATTCATACATACATACATACTTTTTTTCTTACTTAACTTACTTACTTACAGAGATATTACAGTGTTAAACGTAAGTCTTTGGAAGCAACACTGTGTTTGTTAGTTACATGGCACGTTTATATTTACATGTAGCAGAAATATAGGAATTGAGTGTGAAGACAAATTTTAGTTGGACGTAAAAAGTTATTACTTAACAGTGAGCAGAATATACCTATACTGAACTCTTGTTAACATGAGGTGACGGTGATGAAAGAGAATCAAGCACCTGCTTGCGAGCAGTATTGTCGCTAGAAAAAATTTTGTTTGAATTTAATAGTAGTATTCGTACAAAAAATTGTGAAGACTTGCATATAATTAATAACACACTTAAGTTAACACGTGATGTTACGTTGTTCTGGTATGGAGATTTTTGAAATAACTCGAAAAACAAATAAATACTGGAGAAGTTAATATTAGTTATTTGAGTGTATATAATGTTTTGAAAGAAACCCCTATTTAATTGTTGAATATTATAACAAGTATTAAATTAACGCATGTTTGTTATTTGTAATAACTGTTCATGTGTTAAATAAATAAATAAATACATATATATATATATATCAGTGTTTAAATGTCCTCCGTAATGTATAAAGTATTGATAACTTTTATATCTCAGAACTGAAGATAGACTAGAAAAGAGGTTATCTGAAATATTTAGAAGAAGTTAAATAAGAATAGGCGTAAGTAATTTAAGTAATCTAGCAGTTTCGCAGTGTCCACTTCAGTATGTTTCAAACTTCTAATTGACAAGCTTCGAAAAGGCATTATACTAGTTTTAGCAGCGAAGGACCATGCATATATAACCTTACGGTTGTTCACGTGGCAAAAATTCAAAATTTTATATTTGCTTGGCATATTGTTATTTTTATAGATGTTACTTGTGACTACATTTTCCACTTTTAGGAATTTTTTAGCTCTCATAGTCTTCCCATAGCGGCATGTCAAAGTCAGAATTTGCAAGTTACAGGAACATAGGTTTAACAAAAACCAAGTGACTTACTCGAATGAAATAATTTACACTGAAATTATATATAATGGACACTATGCTAACATACTTAAAAACACAGAATGTAATTCCTTCGTACTTTTTAAAAAAATCCGAAAATTACGAAAATTTACCTCATTTGTGGCAATTTTTAAAACAGACAAAATAACTTTGTTGTGTGTTTTTAAATCTTTTAGCATAGTGCCTATAATATCTAATTTCAGTATAAATCATTTCATTCCAGGAATTCACTTGGTTTTTTTATACCTATGATCCTGTAACTTGCAAATTCTGATTCTGACATGCCGCTATGAGAAGACTATGAGAGCTAAAAATTTCTACGAGTGGAAAATGTAGTCACTAACGTCTATAAAACTAACAATATGCCAAGCAAATATAAAATTTGGAATTATTGCCACGTGAACAGCCTTAAAGAGTGAGTATGGATGGAAAATATATAAAATTTCACTCTTCAGTAGAAAATAAACTTTTTTTAAGGAACGCCCGGTAGTTTTAAAGTGATTGTGAATATTTTTTTTTTGTAATGCAGCATAACTTTCATATCGAAGAATCCATATATTGTTTTGTCACATATAGATAACAATTTTTACCTAATTTTTCGGCAGCCATAAACCTTATAGTTTTCTGTTTTCGCATCCAAAGTACCACCAATTTTGATATGAAAATAATCCAAAATTAAGTAGAATAATTTTTTTTCCGAGCGAAGGGTGCGTTGTTTTGTAAAGCACCTACAATGAGCTGTGCAGCGTATGACCGCTCTTAGTATTGAATTTTTTCAACTCATTCCGTTTGAAGTTTTGAATTTTTCCTTTGAGCGAACATGAAAATACTAACTAGTATGGCTTGAAACCTGTATTTTAACACCTTAAATGGCATTATATAGGCCATATATCAGTTTTTCTCCCGCGTACGTTATATACTTTATCGATTATTCTCTGTTTCTATATGATTTCATCCCTTTCAGGAATTCGTGTGATGGCTAAGTGGAGGTCCCCTCCCCACTCCTTCACTCCTACCATTAAATACACAGAAAAAAAGTGGCAGCTACAAAATATTTTGTGGGTACTCGGTGCGTCTGTAGGTTGCGAGGTTAAGGGGACGGTTCACATCAGTTTTCAACGTCTTTTATTATTTTTATATTTCTACCAGATATATTTTTTTCTTATTTTATACATAAATTTTGACTATATATCTTCCTCTGAGGAAATTTTTGTATCTCTTATAGTGTTTGCGTAATGAGTCGTAAACCTCAGAATTTGCGCTTTACGGTTTTATGTACGCCACTAAAACAAACCGACGTACCAAACCGAAATAAATTCACAGTGTATAACAATGATGTATGCTATAATTTGACACATATAAAAAAAATATATTTTTTTTTTATTTAATTTTTTTTATTTAAAAATTTCCATTTCAAATTTCAGCATTTTTATTACATACAATTTTTTTAAATTTATTGTTTTATGTATGTCAAATCATAGCCTACAAAATTTAATCTTAAAGGAGAACATATATCGATAAACTGTTGCACAGTTTCCTTAAAATCAATATGTACTGTGTTTACTTTTTTTTTTCAAGAAAACTAACTCTTAAGGTGGCTACCTGTGTGAATTTATTTTGCACGTCCGAGGCCTTGAATTGTGGAAGCGGTAAGGGTGACACAGTATGCGCACAACGCACCACCTCCCAAACCCAGAGATAGGGACTTGAGCTCGCGAGCCCCACAATGGGGACTTGAGCTCAAAAATCCAGAATTAGTTTAAATTATGTATAATATTTTATGTATACCGCATCAGCATTCTTCTCGAGGAAGGGGTAATATTCAACCATAAGCAATGCGTTTTGCAGGGTTGACAGCATTGCACATAAAACTGTGATGAAATATATCGCTATGATGGCAAATTTTTACTGTATCTAAGTCTCTCTCCCTTTTTTTTCCGCTGTTTTAATACTTCAGATGAAAATTTGATGCGCCCATATATGGAACAATTCCCTAAGATTTCATAACATAAAAGCAGCGTTCTTTGAACCTAGTGCCTTGTCATTTCGTAATTCTGACTGGCGTAATTATTTAATGTGACACATGAGCCGACTTGTGTTTGAACTTTAAAATTGTTTAAGGGAAAAAGTTTCTTCATGCCAAGAATGGAATTACCTTCTTCCGCGAATTAAATTACGTTACAGTGACATTGATGTGCGTTGGTGAGCAGATTTTCGCTTTCTGCCTTTCAGCCGCCCTTGTCTTGCCTACGCAGGCGTTTTGACACTTCTCCATTAAAGTTTTCTCGTCTAGGAGGGAGTGAACTCTTGTTAGTCCAAATTTAGCATTCCGTTTCGTTATACAGCGTGTGTCTGCCCCCTGTAAAAAAAATGTTTTTAAATTTACCATACATAATTATTTTTCCTCCCCCGCTTGGACGCCCTTAAGGTGGCCGTCTATCCAGACCGCCGGGTGGTGTGAAGAGCTTCGTCGTAATAAGGCTGTTCAGTTTAGACTGAGCACTCACCAGCGTTTATAATGACCAAAAACTGTATTTTTACTGGGGTCAAAAGTGATACTCTTCAGTGTAGTTTTAACATTTGCACTGGTTTTAGTTTCATGATAGTTTTCATATTGAAAATATTAAAGACGAATGCGTAGTAGCCGTAAGAAAAATTTGGACCTGAACTTTACTCATAAAATAAATTTTCATGACAATCATCAGTGTTTTTGATGGGACTTGATAAAAAATACTCATTCATTTTAAATTATATGTAGTTTATAATTTTTAATGTAAAAAGTTCAGCAACCTAGAATGTGAGGCTCAGGGACAAATCCCCTCCCCCTCTTTCTCTTTCAAAATACGGCCTTGAAGGTGACGTATCTTATAGGTGAGGTGATAGGCAACCCTTCTCTCACCGTAGCCAAGCGTGTTGCCTGGGTGTAGGATTCGTGCTTCGACATAGCATCGTCGTGTAGTTTCTCGCGTGCGTACGAGTTATTATCCGTTCTGGCAGCGTGGTGAGGTAACGATTGGCTGTGTAATACTGGACACGGTGTGGTAGGTCAGTTACATCAGAGCTCGCCAGTGTAGGCGGTGTGTTGCGCCAACAATGTCTGGGCGCTGAAGAAAGTCTTGTTGACTCGCTCCAGGGACACAATTGTTTAAACTATCTGAATGATTTCGCTAGAGGAATGTTCTACTCGATAGCAAGTGTCGGAATTTTGAAAACTTATTTTTGAAACGTCCATAGTTTCTATCCAGTGAAGGGAATTCCATTACGATAGTGAGATGTCACTGCAGAGCAACCAATCAGTGTGAAGTAAAAATATAAAGATTGGAATAAATATGGTGGCGTGTTATTTGAATATTTAACATTTTATTTAGGTTTGAGCCATGAAAAAAAAGTGTGGAATGCCTTGTTGATATTTAAAAACCGAAGTGAGATTACTTAGTAAGGTCACATAATTTTTTTACTTTGAAAAATATAATCTCAATATTTTATACATACAAATTAAATCTAGATTTTATAATTAGGTTGCTTTAACTTTTAATTTGTAACATGAGTACAATTCTAGCTTGGATTTTCCAATTTCGTAACACATGACTTCAGATAACGTTTTCTTACATTATGTATTTGTAGTTAATTGTATTTACAGAACGATACTGGAAAACATTATTGAAAATTATAGCGCCTCCCTATTGTATATTTTACTATGCGAAACCTTTCTTAAATCATTTTTAATGCATAATTAGTTTTCTTTTACACATTTTCCGACTTTGTATATTGTTTTCGACGCAACAAATTATTGTAGACTCTTGAATACATGATTTAATATGCAACCACAATGAAGCGTCCATTTTATTGTTTCAACAACCACGAACCACTAATCAAGACAAATCTCTCTATCTTGCAGCGATTCTGCAGGACAAGTTAATGGAAAACTCCATTGTTGTTTATGTCAAGCAGTTTACTAAGTATGTACCCTATGTTTTGTCGAAGAGAGAATTTCAATAATCCCATTTGCATAAATGTTATTGATCAAAAACTGAAAACGCAATAAAATTGTCTAAGTTTGTGTGAATTACGTTTTGCAGCGCGAGTCTGGCTTCATTTCCAGTGTGTTTTTGAAGGGTCGTGTTGTATTATTGTACGGGGCAGATTTAAAGGAAAGCTGGATCACTACGCAGTAAATGTTGACTTACAAAACATAGCAGTTTCTTCGTAAATAACCTCGAAAAGAAAGAACGTAAATTCCGACCACCTGTTTCTTTTCTGTTGCAATTCCACAACAGCAAGTTGTCCTTAAAAGAAAGTGACGGCATGACAGACAACTTTCACAAATTAAATATGCATTGTCGACGTAGGACTTTTGCGTTGTTACATCTTAATTTTGAAGTTGGAACACCCGACGCCATCTTGAATTTTTTCCCGTGTCTCCTGGACCACCGGCTGATCGAGTTTTCGCCCTTACAGATCTCTTATCCTTTATCCGCGGTATTCGCAGTAGACATTTTTTATATATATCTAGCATAACCCGACAGACGTCCTGCCGACTCTAGGAAATACACCAAGAATCCAGTTCCAGACTTTTTTCAGTAAAGGATTCGTGAAAGTATCCTCCGTGTTCAGATAACGGTGTATACCAGTTTTCATGGCGATCTGTGGAACGGTACAGATGGAAATTATGGTAGCCTATATCGCGAATATTTTTTTGTTCCAACATACCCTTGAAAACGCTGTAGTTAGTTTCAACATATAATATTGGATGATATACGTCTGACACAACGTAGCAGTCTGTAGACCAATAACAGGCATCAAATATTACAATAGCGGGTAATTTATTGGGTCAGTCAAATAGGGCAACAAGCGAAAGCCAGTAATCTTCTGCTAAGCTGAACGTGCGTTGAAACCCAGCAGTCGTAGAAGTTTATGCGATGCAATGCCTTCTAGTGGCGATTTATAGCAAAACTAATATCTTAAAATAGTCTCGTGTTCAAATGTACATATATACCAGTTTTCGTGGCGATTGGTTGAATGACATAGAAGTTGATGCGCTGCAGCGGCATTCAGGGGCGAGTTGGTGAGTTACAGTAAAATGGATAGCATAAAAACCTTCTCCATGAAATAATACACATATGCGCCAAGTTTCATGGTGATCTATCGAACCGGGGTATCCATTTCTCCCGTCTGCTCCACATTCGCCTCAGATCGGTCCTCACCAGCGCTAGAACTCTGGCTGTTTATGCAAGCATGACTGCACTTCACCAGTTTTACTGCATAACATTGCAGGCAAATTTGTCTATATATATACACTTGTTAAAATACGATCAACAGCTACAGCAAACACTACTGCTGTCATACAATAGCTTTGTTATAAATATTATTACTGACCTTAAATGTATATTTTATAAGTAAAATAATTCACGTGTATGCCTGGAGACCATGGAAATGTCGTGGGTGTAACGACTCGTTGCCTTCCACAGCCCCAGTGGCGTACTAAGGGAGACATGTGGCCTCCCCCTCCCCTCCTTGACCAATAATGTGTTTTATTTTTCTGTAAAATATTACATATTTTTGAAGTGGTATATTCAATTTTTGTTTGAAAAATGTTTTAAATAGCACCATTTTGCACCTTAAAAACTACGTTTTTTTTTTTCGGAAAAGGCCTCTGAACCCCCCCCCTTTTTTTTTTCCAATCTTCTTGACCGGGGGTTTAGACATAGCTACTTTTTGGGATTGAACCCCCTCCCCCTCCCCCCCACCCGTAACCCACAGCTGGATCCGCCACTGCACAGCCGTGTGCATACTCGGTCAACTACCTCAGATATGTGTACATAGGCTGTTGTTGCTCCTGTGAGTAGCTAGTTGTACATGGCATGGTAGCGCGGGTGCCGTAGAGTTACTGTTACGAATACAAGTTTGAAATCTAACCCTTCTTCATATGAATTCGTGAATTTCCCTGTTTTTATGAGTAGGGACCGGAAAACTTCTCAAAATTATTTTTAAACCATCTTATTTCAATATCTCAGGCGCACATCTGCAGCAGCTCTGGTTAATGGTTATCGACTGTGTATATTTACGTACGTACGTTGTTCAGTTGGTTGTACCAGTGAGAATGACCCCGAAGACACAGCACGTCTGTGATTTGCGTGTTGAATTCCAAGACTCTGTGAGTTAGAAACCCAGATGTCAAAACGGATGCCAAAAAATAAAATTCCCATTTTTCATCCACACTCTCCACCGTACCCTAGCCGTTAAGTTAGCGTTTGCAGATGCCATTTTAATTCCTGGTGCGTGTAAACAGTCTTATCGCATGTTTCGGAATTTACCGGACCAAACGCCGAGCTCAAGTTATCAAAGCTTGTTTAATCTGTCAGCAGATAACTGCAGTCAACTTCGGTGTTCATGTGGTTATGTTCAAAAATATCATAAACATGAGTTCGAATACTGAAATAAGACCACTTGTAGCTGTGTTATAAAACTCTTTTACGTTTTACTCGAGCAAGTATTACTAAATATCCACAATACTTTTTTAAGGGGTATTTATCTGTTTATTCTCGATAACTTCTGTTCCAGTCGATGTATCAAACTTTTTGTCACGACAGGGCATAGATACAAACTTAATCGATTTTCTGTAATTGCTGAAACCATAATATATTCATTATTTTGCAACGGGAAACAGCTGAAAAGGAAAAATTGCTTTATTTACGGGAGCGACTACAGAGGCCACAAAATTAACAGAAACAATGTCATATGGATTCCAAAAAGTGAATGAAACAATTAACTATGCCTTGTCAGCGTGAAAAAAAGGAAAACAATGTGTCTATTCCCTGATTTATAAGAAAAACTGTAAAACCGATCTGACAGGGATCAATCCCCCTTAAGTCCGGATAAAATATTGAAAATGTAATGTGTGTGACCAAAGGAGCTATTCAAATGTTAAAACTCAAATTTTTGACATGTTGACAATTACTGTTGTCTATTGCTAGAGACGTATTATTTATTATCTTAAAAGTTAACTGCTTGTTAGGTTCCAATCTGTTATTTACGTGTCCGACATCCTTGTTCTTTATTCGCATGTTCCTCATTTAACTGCGCCAGTAAGACTTCTGTTTCTGGAAGTTTGTTATTAGTCTGCAAACAGTTGACTGCGTAAAACAATTTGTTAATAAGGTACGACATGCTGTAATGTTCTAGAGACTATTATCGCAGCAGAGAATTTCGCGATTTCTAATTTTACCTGTTTTTATCATTACCTAGTATTTTTTCTATCGTTAACGTTCCCAACTCATTACTGTAGTTTAAGGCAACGCACGGAATTTTACAGTAATTTTTAAAATATTTTTATAGGTAACATAATTTTCATATCGTATAATCCCTACATTATTTTCTCGCAAGTATATCATAATTTGTACTTAATTTTTTCGGTAGCAATAAAGTTTTTCCTTTTTTTTTATGAAAAATTACAAAATCAAGCAAAATATGTTTTTACGAACTAACAGTACATTATTTTGCAAAACGCCTACACAGAATTGTACATCGCATATCTTCTCTTAGACTTGAATTTTTTTGAAAGCATTTTAGTAAAAATGTTTCGAGTTGTCCCACCAATCTGGGGGAAAAAAAACTACTTATAGCCTTAACAAGGACTTGTGGGCAAACGCGGTTGAGGTACGGAAACAAGTAGACGATAAAGGCTAGACTGGCTAGTGCTTATAATACCGTATCGCCTTTATGCGCGGTACGCGAGATTGATGTGCAGTTTCTTGGTCGTTGGCTTTTTCCTATGCGACTTTAAGGGTGTTCAAGTGCGATAAAGTCATAATATTATATTTATATTAAATCACGTTAGTTTTGTAGACGATACTTGTGAGTATAGTTTACTGTTACGAAACAATTTTAGCTTTCATAGTTTTCCCATAACGATGCATCAAAGTCAAAATTTGCATGTTACGCTGCCATGCAAATAGTAAATACCACTTGACTCACTCGAATGATATAATTCGCAGTGAAATAACATGCAATGAGCTATGTAACAAAGTATTAAAAAAAAACCTCCAGTTAACTATTTTTGTATTTTAAAAAATTTATGAATTATAATTTTTTTTCTTGTACTTTTGTGGTTTTTTTTTATTCAAAATATTACGTGTAGACTTCTAAATGCTTTGTTGCGTAGCTCATGGGATGTTAGTTAACAGTAAATTATTTCATTTAAGTACGTTAATTGGTTTTCACTATTTGCACGGCAGCGTAACATGCAAATTTTGTCTTTGACGCACCGTTATGAGAAAACTATGAGAGCTAGCATTGTTTCGTAAGAGGTAGCTGTACTTACGAGAATCGTCTATAAAACTAACACTATTTCATAAACATGTAAAATTATAATTTTATCGCACTAGGATATTCTTGAGCTGTGACCTTACTTATTTATTTATTTACGGAAAGTGAGTCTTCGTACTCAAGTCTAACGCGTGCTGTTTTTTTTTTTTATTATTATTGTCCCGGTTGGTATTTTTCATGTGATAGCAGTTTGAAAAATATTTTTTTTTCTTAGACATTTTCAGGTGCACCGAAATCATTTTTCTAAGCAAGATATCTAGAATTAAAAAATAGAGAAGCATACTCTTAAATATGTTTTCTTTTTGTAGATATAGATACTGATCGCACTTTTTGTAGTATTTCTTTAATTTAAAATGTTTTCCCCGTCATGCTGTTGCAGTGTTCATGCGCCAGCTGTATATGGCTCTTAAGGCCTTGTTACGGAGTTTTGCAGTGATTTAGAAAATATTTTTTTTATTGTTACCTAATACTCATATCAAAATTTCGCTGCACAGTTTTGACACTTATATGTTATAATTTGTAGCTGAATTTTTTGTAGAATTATACTGAACGGTTTTTTAGATTTCATTACCCAAAGTACCACTTTTTTCGTCGTGAAAATAAGCAAAAATGAAGGAAATTATTTTTTGCTGGCGAATGGCACATTATTTATAAAAAAAACGCGTCCAGAGTATTGTGCATCGTGTGATTGCACATTGACTCAAATTTTTTCAAAACTTTTGGTTAAAAAATATTTGAGTTATTGGCACCAGTCTGAAAAAAAAAAACTCGGGAACAAGCACTTAATATACCATTATTTTACCGAGAAATGAAATCGTACCGTCACATATTTGACTGTCGGCTCCCATAGCTTCGGTGACAGACTGAAGTCACGCAAGTCGTGTTGTTGTTTGTTACGCAACGTTGTATGTCACACTTTGTCTCGCGGGCTATTTTCGCCTCTAATGAGACCCTCGATGGTTATTGACGCACGCCGTGCAGTCGAGATAAATTGGTGGTCGCGCCGTCATGGGAGGGTGTCGTGTGGCTTGGTTTCCCCTTGCCGGTGGAAAATCCCCACTCCGTGATCATTAAGTGGGGTACCTGTTGTGGCGTTTTATCATCAGCTGTTTGAGGGCCGTTACCACAGCAATAACGACGAGTCTGATAAAAGCCTCCCTGATAAGCCGACACCCCCAGGGGGCGGAAGTTTGTTTTTACATCCATGCGTGGGATGGCTTCAACTTGACAATCGATACTATGGACAGCAAGGTTTCTTCTCTGCTTGCGTGGACGTAACTCTTCCTCATGTATGTACCTGAAGATGCATCAAAATACATGAAGTCATGTAAACGATTGTAACCGCTATAAAGATTCCACTGTACACCTTATGTACAAAATCGGTGTTTTAAAGCCGTAATATTTGTTTTAGAGTATAAATAAAAAATGTTTGTTTTAAGACCCTTTTAATGTATATATTATTATTTAACATGTTTGCTCTAAATTTGTTTTATGCGTGAAATGAAGTTTGTAAACAGCGATAGAAAAAAATGTATACTAATTTTTTATAGCGGTTTTACAATCGCTTTTACCAAGTAATGCAGATTTAGGACGGAAATGTTTTTAAAGCCTTGAGCATAGGCAATTATGCGAACATGCAAGTGATGTGCTCAGCGCAGAGACGATAGGGGACACTCACTGTAAACAACATGTGCAATACTGTTAAAGTCGCAGACCAGTTTGTTCCTGGCATTCTACGTACATATCGTTACTGCCAGGTGTGAACGAAAATAGTGCGTCCCAAACAGTTGAAACATGTAGGCTCTGTATGTCTGCGCGAATCTCCAAGTGTGTTTTGAGCGTAAACGGTATGTCCTAGACAGTTGCGACAAGAGGACCTTTATTGCTACACAGGTATCATTACTCAATAAACCATCTTCAAATGTTCGTAAATCTGGACTGTGAAAAAGTTGTATGCAGTTATAGGGTAGCCTTCCCTGATATTTCCATTAGGGTGGAAGGTATCGAGCAGTATTTACTGTTGGTTTGAAGATCCCAATAGCAGTAAGCAATGCTGAAAAATAATTTTCTTTATAACGTTTAGTTTCCGAAATATTGGAGAACCACTTTTTTAATTTTTGTTATTCAGAGCTTCGGTTCACCTCAGTTTTCAACGTCTTTTTTAAATTTTATATTTGTACCAGATTTTTTTTCCTCTTATTTTAGACATAAATTGTGATTAATCTTCTGCTTTGGGAATTTGTGTATATCTCATAGTTTTTGCGTAATGAGTCGTAAACGTCAAATTTTGCACTTTACGGTTTTATTTACGCCACTAATACAAACCGACATACCAAACCGAACAAATTCACAGTGTATAACAATGTTGTAGGCTATGATTTGTATTTTTGTATTGTAAAAATATATTTTGAAATCTTTATTCCAAAGTCAGCATTTTTATTGCGTACAAAAATATTTTTTTTTTTTTTTATATATGTCCAATCATAGCCTTCAACATTTAATCTTAAACGAGAACAGATATCGAACAACTTTTGGACAATTTTGTTAAAATCAATACATTATGTTTACTATTTTTTTTTTCCAAGAAATGGTACCCAAAGGTTTCAGCAAATTATGCCGATAATGAATTTCCATTACTGAACTAGCTAGCCAGATTTATATAATTTTTGTATGGAAAACAATTAGACTACATAGTAAAAATAATTAATTAACTAAATGTGCAACAGTTTTTCGATATTTACTTTCGTTTAGGAATAAAAAAATAACTATAGTGAGAGCAGTGGAAATTATGGATCACGGCCTTTAAGGCGTAGTGAAATACAGGTGTGAAATGAGTTCCTATACTTTTTTTTATGTAAACTTTATAGGTTGCTGGAAGTGGTACATTTTTTTGAAAGCTGAATTGTTTTCGGATAAAATTCCGATTGTCACAGGTCCGCTGTGTGTTTGAGCAGGCGACCTTAACGGTGGCAAGTCAAGCGGTTTCTTTCAAAGTTGTAACTTTTTTTTTACATGCTCGGCGGAAGTGTTAGTTGACCGGTTCCTCTTTCTACCCACCTCTTGTTCGCCGCAGTCAGCTGGAACTAAAAACACGGAGAAACAACACACTGGCTTAGTTTAAAAAGCGCTGGAAACAATAAACATGCTCCGTTGCGTGATCTCGAAGTAAATATACATGGTAGAGTGGTCCTGCCACCACAGATGTCCTTGTTTTTGTAGGAAATGTATTTTTTTTTTTTTTTTAATAAAACTTGTATGCTTGTTGGAATTGTTTCTGAGTGGAAATGATCTTGCACGAAAGGCGGCAAAAAGAGAACTCGTTTAAATCTTTCAGCCATATGGTTTTATAGGCTATTCATAGTAAAGTAAGCACTTTTAAAACCCTACCTCAGTTTTATTGGAAGTTCTTAACCTTTGTACAGTTTGGGCTCTCGCCATACTCCCAGTACTTCAGCTTGCAACTAGAACAAACGATCATCATTGTTACAATTCTGGTAACAACAATATACATATGACTGTTTTCTAATACATATACGAACGGTACCAATTTTTGTATGGAACAATTTTTTACATCTACTTTAACACACGTATAGATCTGTGTACTAAATTTACAAATAATTTTTTACAGTGTTGGTGTTTGTTCCACTCAGCCAATATGGGTATTGCAGCCAGTTGTTAATATAAACATACTATTGCAAATACAAGTAATAAGCAAGATGCTCAGGTTTTACCATAAGTTAACGTATGCGGACAAAATGAAGTATTCTTTTTTGTGTAAAATGTGTTAATAGTGCGTTGAAGGGCATCATTTCGCCCTGTTGTAAAAGGCAATACGTAAACAACTATAGGTAAACAAGTTTATATAGAACCATGCTATGCCATTAAGGAATTAAACAATTAGGAATTCCTGTTTTCCAGATTTCGTTAACATTCTTACTAAGCATTATAATATACAAATTTAAATAGTAAAAATGGGTACATTTGAGCAAGCTGGACAGCCCCAGAAAATTAAGCAATCGATGTATCGAAAAAAAAAAAAATAGAAACTTGAAAAGTTACCTTTCGTTTGTAGCGGATAGTTTGTAAAAGTATAATTTTTCCCCAAACATCATCTATATGCTTTCGCTTTTCACACTTTAACAATACTTTTGAGTCGGAAAAAAATTTCTGCCCCTTCCCCACCCCTCAAATTACTCCCCCCTCCACCACCAATCAAACAGAAGAGTTTCAAATTTCCGTCGACCCTGCGCAGCATCGGTCTAACGTACCTGCGAGAGACGACGAGCATATTATGAAATTTCGTGCAGTGGATACTGCATGTTATGGCAGGTTTCTTATTGGCCTGGCTGACAGCTGGTAGCAAAGCCGCCTTATACCGATTGGCAGTAGGCGTTCCCGCCACACTGAAAGAAAATTATTGTTGGAGTTACCATACTTCTGTTAAAATAGGGCCACAGATCAGCTTGGTTCTAAGTACTATCTGGATTGCTTATACAATATTTTGTTCTGTAGAAGTAAGTATGTAGAGTCTCGGAAATTTTGCTAATTCACGTGAGGAGAGGTTGGATTTCTAAGTCATGTATATGTTGGAAACTTTTTCGATCGGGTCATGCCGGTCATGTTTATTAAACGTGACCTAGAGGACTCCGAAACAATGACGTACGTGCATAAAACACTCGTGGACTCCCGTGCTACATTTTGTCAAATGTTCAAATGCTCGCTCAGTGCAGCAGTAGACAATGTACAAGTAGCTGAAGACACAGCGTATACAGTACTGTGGAGTCTAGCCTGCTGGTGGTTGAACCCGCGAAATATCCGCGACTCTAACAATATGTCCTGTGAAAGAAAGATGTTCTTTTCTCGTTCTACAGAACGGAATGTTGTGTAAACAATCCAGATAGTATAGACAGCCGAACTGGAAGATTGTCCCTAGTTGAACAGAAGTATGGTACCTACAACAATATTGTTCTTTCAGTGCATGCTGGCGTGTGAAACTGAGTTCGCCGTCCGACCGGCTGTTTCACTTCTGTATTCTTCAGTATTCTGTGATGTTGGTGAGTTGGGTGCGTTGCCGGCGTTGTCGCGACCCTGGCACAGACGTCGGTGTCCTCGGGCCTCTCCATGGTCAAGTGCGCTCCAGTGTTGCCTAACCTCCATCTCGCCTTCGTATTCCTCGCCAGTCACCGCCGCCCACTCGCGCCGCGAGTACCAACAAGTAGAGCTGAAAATTTCTGGTGAGAATAATTATGCAACATTTTGTATCGATGCATAACTAGAGACCGGAAATATTCGCGGGAAAACTTGACTGTTTGCTGGGTTTCATGGCACGTTCAGTTTACCAGAAGTTGGCTTGCTTTCGCTTGTACGTGGAGCTGTTGCCCTATTTGGCTGATCCAATAAGAATACTGCTCTGCCTTACTAAGGAAGAAAGCCTTAACTCCAAATTTGAAAAATATATATATATTTTTTTTTATTATATTTAAATAGTTGGTACCAACACACATATTTTCACTAAGGATAAACGGCTTATAGCCAGTCGTTGCCTGTGTAAAAAAAATTATTAAAATATTGCTCAAAACCAAAATTTCGCCTAATACTGAGAATAAAAGCCTCAAGTGGTTGTTTTGAAGAAAGATATCAAAAAGCAATACCAAATAAATTTCAAATATTTAAATGTCACAATAAAAGTAAAACATTGAAACCATTCACAAAAATGAGAGTGTATTAAGACAAAATAAACTTGTTGATCTCCTGTAAAATTTGACCTCTTGGAGTTGAGGCTTTCTCCCTTAGTAGGGCAATGCTGTTGTAGTATGTGATGCCTATTATTGGTTTGCAGATAGCTACGTTTTGCCAGACGTACATCGCCTAATTGTGTGTGTTGTATTAACGACAGCGTTTTCAAGGGTATGTTGGCACTAAATATTTTCGCGATATAGGCCTACCATCCTCACTAGCAATGCATAACTAGAGACGGTAAAAATTCGCGGGTTCACTGACTCGTAGGCTAGCCTCCAATAATATATGTGTACTTAGGAAGACAGGGGGCCGCGGTGGCCGAGGGGTCAGACCTCTTGCCAACCATGAAGGCGATCCGGGTTCGACTCCCGACGGGGTCTCGGATTTCCGCATGTGGGAATCTTGCCGGGCGATGCCTTTGATCTGGGGGTTTTCTCGGGGATCTCCAGTTTCCCTCACCCTAGCGTTCTGGTGCTGCTCCATTCTCACCTCATGTCACCCCTCACCAGCGCTGTAGACCTCGATGTTGAGCGCTGACCAAACTCTCTCTCTCTCTCTCTCTCTTTCATTCTCTCTCTCTCACTCAGGAAGACAGTAGCTGTTAATTGGTTGTTTGATGACGCAGTGATACCACATGATTGGAACAGCGTTTAGTTGCTCCTCTCTTATTGGCTCAGTGCTCTATAGGAGGTGTTCAAATAAGAAATGGGCCAGTTGTGAAAGTGACACTAACTTACAGTTGTTGAGTCCAAAAGAAAAGGCAATTTTTTCAGGCCACTATGTGCATAACGCTGAAATCTGCACCTATGCTTCGTGGCTATTGGCAGTGTGTGTTTGTGCAGAGAAGTAGTTCATTCGACCGTGCCAATGAGACTAAGGTTACTGCGAGACCACACGTCTGTAATTTTCGGGTAGATCCTCAAGACGTTGAGAGATAAAACAGCCAATCACGGACCATGAAGCATTGAAATAAAATGTTGCATAATTATTTGCACCAAAATTCACCAGCACCTAACTACAGGACACACTTTAAAACAATACCGGGCACAAAGTGCAGTTCTGGGGGTAAATGGGGACGCAACAAGGGCAAGGGAGGGGGCAAGTGTATATCGCCTCCCCTCTCTGAACCCATAAAGAAGGGTCAAACCTTTAGTTTCCTTGGCGTATTGATTTTATGTTCGCTTACTTGCCATTAATTTTTAGGACTTAATTTTGAAATTCAGAGCCAGTAGTGACATGAAGCGTTACTTAACAAGAGTTTTTTTTTAACTTAAGTGAGCTGAATGTTATCTGTATTTACTGATGTGAGACTGAAATAAGTAAATAGGTTTATCTGATGTTACCGTTTTACTGATCAAAACAGTAAAGATGTGTAAACAAATATGAGCTGAAATGTCTCTTTTACTCAATCCAATATTTCCTATCTAGCTATATTTTAAAATAATAAACATAGCATTCTTGTAATGGAGAAATTTAATTCAAAACTTGATTGTTAGGGTACTACTGCCGGCATGGGTCTGAGTTTTCAGCTTTAGATTTTATTTTTTTTTTTCAAGCCGAGACGAGAGCTGATATCGTAAAAATGCTCTGTAAATTGGTTTTGTTATATAATGTTAGAGACGAATGGTATGAATATTTTATCTAATACAAAAATTCATTAACTAACTAATTAGCTGCCATCATGCTGTATTTTGTCTCGTCATAATCTGAGTTCGTAGTTAAAACCAGTTATAACAAAGTTACAGAGTGATTTTACGATATCGGCTACCGTTTGTGCTTTAAAAAATGGTGTCAAAATTTTGAAACTCGGGAGGGGGGGGGAACTTAAACAGTGTACTTTTCTACATACAATAATTTTACACGTTCTTTATTTTAGTAAAGTAATACATAATGTAAAGACATTTTATGGAAGCAAAATTCTACTATCCAAAATGAAGACGTTGTACCTCTAAATAAATATTAAATGTTACAACAGCAATATGTTTGCTGCCCCCCCCCCCCCCCCCACCACAACCCGGGAAGTATATTTGTGCCCCGGGATGGAAAATCGGGAGAATATTTCAAGCCAGCGTAATTTCTAAACAGTCTATCATCGTGTTCCTTGTATGATTGGATAGCGGTCATATGGCGCGGTTTCAGCTGTTAACGAAGACTTAACACAAATGTACATTACTGCAGCAACAGAGATACCAACATACGTGTCTAAAATGTGGACGCATTAATAACGAAGGTAGATTGTCAGGCAAGCACACGTTACTTTTAATCCTAACAAACAGTGTACTTAATTTTATGAAGTTAAGATTTACGCCGTCAACAAAACGCGGAGGAAAATGTATTTTCTGGACGAATAATCTAGCGGCATGGAGTGCAACTATTGAGTACATGTGTGTTATTAATGTGTGTCGACATTAATCCTCTCTTGTTTATACGTTTGTCGTACTACTGTTTTTTTTTTTTTTTTTTTTTTTTTTTTTTTTTTTTTTTTTTTTTTTTTTTTTTTTTTTTTTTTTTTTTTTTTTTTTTTTTTTTTTTTTTTTTTTTTTTTTTTTTTTAGTTATTTGTTTTCCTGTTTGGCGTGTGGTGCGGGTATATCTACTTTTAAGGCATGGACCCAGAGTAGGATCCACGACCGTTAAGGTTGTGTCAAGGTGCAAAATGGTGCTATTTAAGACGTCTCCGAACAAAAAAAAAATTAAATATACCACTTTAACAAATGGTGCTACTCCACATGACTTTACAATTGTGTATGTTGGCTCTTGAAATTCGCACATTAATTCTAAAAAATAACAAACTAAATTTGCACAAAATAGTTTGGTGTCTTTAAAACTAAAAAGTTTTACTTAACACTTACTACGGAAAACAATATGTATCATCTATTTTGTCTATTTATTAAATTACTATTCTATTTTTTATTGCAACGCATAATCGTGTAACCATGACAGTTGTTAATGTTGCGCTGTTTTTATAAAGATTTAGGAAAACCGTGAGGTAATATTTTACAGTATTTTACTTGACATGTATTTGGTTGATTTTTTTTAAGCTGCCTTTATATGAACTACGGCATATGTTCTCCCGCCCTCCCCTCTCTGGTGTACTGTATTATTGTGGATATACGCCATTGCAATATTATGTCGTCCTAGAAATCTTTGGATGAGACTAAGAAAAAACAAACAAACGGAAAACGAAAAAAAGAGAAAACATGCCTAGTTTGGCTGTAGTAACACATCCATAAACCAAAACAACAGAACATGAAAGCTCCCATAAGGAATTAGCCAACAACAAATAAATGAAAATAAAATAAAAGTTCAAATACAAAACCAAGTAATGTGTGAAACCCAGGACTCCACACTGAAGACAGCACAGACAATACTGAGACGAATACAATAATGGACACAAGACATGATAACAACGGCGACGTCACAGTCAACAGACTAGACGACACAACGATGAAGACGACAAAAGAACACAGTAGATTTCTAAAGACTAACTTTTCCCGACGTTTTAGAAGCTGACATCTACTCCCGTCTTCAGATGAAGTAAAAGTGAAAATTGAGAAAAAATTTGGCAGCTTTCATATTTTTGGATGTTTATATTTTCCTTTATTTGTTGTTGACCAATTCCTTATGGGAGCTTTCATATTCTGTTGTTTTGGTTTATGGATGTGTTGACTACAGCCAAACTAGGCTTGTTTTCTCTTTTTCGTTAGTTTTTTCTTGGTGTCATTCTAATATTTCTGGAACGACATGATACTGCAATGGCGTATGTCCACAATAGTTCAGTACGTTATTCTATCCCATTGCAAGAAACATTCAAAGTCATCTCCCCTCTCTGGATCCACCTCCGAGTACCGAAACGCAATGCAGGCGCGAACTAGCCAATGAGATTTGATTATGTAACCCCATTGGATTTAGCAGGGCGCCTGTTTCTTTCGCCTGCGTGTGTTTTTTCTCCTCCGGCGCCGGACCGGAAGTGCGGAGTCTCGCCGCCACTTCCTGGCTCCCACAATGCGTGCGTGATAGGGCACGCCATAAGAGAGGCAGGGACAATATCCAGATTGCGGGCGGAGAAAAAAAGTGGTTGATATAGCGTACCGGAAGACGGCGAACAAGGCTGTGATACAGGGGTCGGATCTCACAGGATGTAGGGACGTAGACTCGAGTTTCCGTACGAGGGAAGTGAAGACAGGGTTATATACAGGAGATACAGTCTCCCATGTACTTCGTGCCAAGCCTCGCCAAGCCAGTCGAAGTGCCGTGTCCGCCTAGTGCATAAACGGTATTGTAGCGTGTCGCACGTATTTCGTTTCCCACGTGAAGCTCCAATTGTGTTTCAATGAAAATCCACGACGTGCCCTCGCCTTCGGTCAGGGTCACATTGTGCATGAGAGAAGGCCGGGGTGAAGGTTGGGACGGCTGCTTGACTAGCGAGACATGTCTGTCGCCCTCAGACCTGGGGATTATACAGCTTGCCTTCTACCAAAAGTTTAATGTCACCATTATATTTAACTAACAAAACGTTTTAGCCTTATATTTAATCCTACTGGACCAGATTATTACTGACACACGGATAACTGTTTCAGGCTATGTTCAAATTTTAATTTGTAAAAAAAAAAGACTTTGAAAATAGGACACTTTATGTAAAAGTTATCCTTTTCGTTTTTTAAAAGAACATCAATTTTTTACACTTAAAGGTATTTCCGGAGATGTAAAAAAAAATAAAACAATGGATGATGTTTATCGTAATTTTTGGGCAGAACTATAAAACTTAATGAATAATTATAACCGTTGAATAACTCGCTAGTTTTATTCTACAAAAAATATGTGATATTATTACTTTGTAAATAATTATAAAAGGTACCACAAAACTGGACAACAGGACAATCTTTGGCAATGACTTATACTGTCGCACCGAGCGAGATACCGGAGCCGGAGTGGTTTCACGTTGTATGTACGTACATACGTATAACGTCTAGCGCTGGTGAGGGGTGACATGAAGTGAGTATGGAGCGGCGCCGGAATGAATTGGCGGGGGAAGCGGGAGAATCCCGAGAAAACCCGCCGACCAGAGGCATCGTCTGGCACGTTTATTTCCAAAGGAAACTCAGCATACGTGTTAGTGTAAACTAGTATATAGTCAACTGTACTTGAATGATTACGAATATATTTGGTTGGTGTGTGTTTATCTTGTGTATGTATGAGGTATTTTTATTTTTGTATATACACTTATATCATTGTTCTAACTTAACTGTTCAGTATTTTTTATGTTTAGTCATTTAGGATGTATCATTTTCGTTGTGATCATGTGTAATGGGTCCAGTATAAGACAAAGCATAAATGACTTAACTGGGCCTTAAAGACGTAATAAATAAACAAATTGAGTAAGGCTTTGTCGAGCTTCACATCTGTTGTTTGCAATTGATTAATATTTATTAGGTATTGTGTAACCATCACTACAAAATAACCCCCCCCCCCCCTAAGTGTCATGGGTGTGCCCCTGGCTGGTAGGGAACTAGCTCCTATATGGACTCGGTGACAGTAAGGAATTACACGGCATGTTTCGCCCCGCACTGCCTCTGTTGAGCCGGGTGCATGTGAATGTAGGATAAGAGCAGCGGGTTGAGTTCTCAGTGAAAGTGTGCTGGGTCCGTAACCTCCCCCCCCCCTAACTTACCCGGAAAACAAGACACGTGTATAGCTGCGAACTGCCTGCTGTCGTTCGCGTACGAGCTGGTCCGTGTCGGAACTGAGAACCTGCCTGTGTGTAGGCTCTGTATGTTGGTACTACTTGTATTATACAGTTGAGGGGGAGTCTTAGATAATTTTCTTTATTTTTGATTTCCAGCCATAACATTTATTCAAGTTGTAGTATCAAAATTTTCTCTTTGACAAGCCGTAGTACATATTCGTGATAAACCGATCGACATAAATAATAATGTTATCTTTCATTAATTTGTGATGCAAAATCATTGCAAGGAAATTATTCGTTAACTTTCACGAATGGTTACAAGTCCAATATAAGAAGAACATATAACACTTTTATGATCTCCAAAAAGCATTACAAATATATTTTATGACTGGATTTAGTTTCTTGGACACACTCCATTGCGATATAGATGACTGTGAAAGAAAACTAAAGATAATAGAAAGACATAAATAAGCAGAGTATACTTTAGTCAACAGGATACACACACAACATAAAATTCCATAAATGGAATCTGGCCGAATAAAAACAAGGACAAACAGATAAGAAAATAAAAATTAAAAATTAAGATTAAAAGAAAAACCTAAGACACCGCTAAAGCAGATAACCCAGGTTTGGGGGTCTGCTTTGGCAAAGGAGCAAACAGAAAAATGTATGACGCTCAAAATAAAAATTAAAATACGACTCACCAATGAGGCGAAACGAAACTATTCCGTTTATGGAATTTTATGTTGTTTATTTATCCTATTGACTAAAGCATAGATACTCTGCTTATTTCTGTATTTATATTATCTTAATTTTTTTGACAGTCATTTATATCGCAATAGAGTACGTCCAAGAAACTAAATCTAGTCATGCATTCCCATTACACAGTTTTTAAAAGATCATAAATATATTCTATGCCTCAATATAGTTAGATTCACGAAAAATATTTTAAAACAGAAGTTATTGTAGAAAATCGAAAAATAAAATTCAGCACCTGATTTTCCCAGAAAAGTTGTCTGCAGCAATTTGTTTCAATACCTTACGCGCACATCTGCATCTCCGCTTCGTGGCCTGTGATTGGATGTTTTTACCTTTAACCGTACTGTGTTTTTTTACCCGCAAATCACATATGTGTTGTGTCGTAGTGACGTAATTTTGATTGGCGCAGACAAATATAGCGACACCTTTGCTCAAAGACTGGCTACCAATAACCATGTAGCAGAACTATAGGCATGCACAAACAAATTGTTGCATAAATATTTTCGGGAAAGTCAGGTTAAATGGGCGACGCCTCTGCATTAATACATTCTGTCAATAACAATGAAACAGATCTGCAAATGTGCTCGCTTGTAAGGCATAAAAAGAAATTGTTTCCAAGTTCTTCTCACGAAAAAGCACTGGCACTCCACATCCAGATACTTGAGAATCACAAGGTAAACTTCACAATATAATCTTTGAAAGAGTCGCGCAATGGGAATGGATGACTGTATGTAGCACTTTGGACATATTCTGTTGCGATCCAGATGCCTGTCAAAGAATGACAAAGAGAATTGTGTCTAATTTTTGTGGTTCACATATTTAATCTGTTTGTCCTTTTTCAAAAGCAGACCTCATACGTGTGTTACCTGCCTAGGTGGTGTCCGTTTTTTTTTTCTTTCTTATTTTTCTTAACTGTGGGTCCGTTTGAATTTGTCCGATTCCATCTATGGAATTTTATGTTGAACATGCATCCTTTTGACTAAAGATAGTCTTTAGTTTTCATTGACAGATATCTGCATCGTAATGGAGTAGCCTATGTCCAAAAAACTACATCCAAAAACTTCACAGTACGTGTATTTATCCATACGTGGGGTTATGAGTAAGAAATGAGGGTGGTAGGCCTGACCACCGAAAACCCCCCACACTTCGGGTGCCTAAATACAACTCTTAGGACGGCGATGTCTGAAGTCTCGAGAGAGGGGACCTCCCAAGAAGGAGCAGGTGGCCGCTAAGACAGGGGAAGCAGGCCGTCTGTCCCACGGGATGTTGGCATCCAGAAGAATAGTCCTAATGGCGTGTTTATGTTGGGTGATTAATTGTGCGGCAGCTGCAAGTCTTCACAGGGCAGGGTTTCGCCTCTCGCCCCTTGATGGAGGGGTGGAAGGGCTCGATGTCTCGTCTACAGCGACGCCAGTAGAAAACGGACAAACTGCTCGGACGGGAAATGAGGAATGGATCGACCATGGCATTTAGTCAATTCGCCACGAGATGTTTCTGAAAACCGTGCTGAAAATCATGTCATAATAGCCACACGTGGAATTGAACTGGCGACCTAACTAACGAACGCCTAATTATTTCACCATTAGCGCCACCTCGCGATTATCGGAGGCAGCAGGCTTCGCTTATACTGACCGGCAACAAAAAACATTTCATAAGAGCAAATTTTGGTCGTTATTCATGTCTAAAATAACAAAAAAATATGGTACAAATAATAAAATAAAATTATGACGTTGAATATTGACGTAACCGCGCCCTTATTTGTGTTTGTTCGTGAACAGGTTTTACGAAACTATTTCTCATGCGTCTACTTCGCCAACTTACGAAACGAAAACACACTACAGACAAGGACGGAATGTAATTGTTAAAGACACCAGGCTCGTTACACGCAGTGTTTCGACGTCCTCCAACATTGCAGAAAACGGCCTTCCCACACTGCCGTATACTTCAAAACTTACTAAGCGAATGTATCTGAAGCTCGAACAGAAACTTACACTCAACTTTGCTGCAGACTTTACTCCAGTAAAACTATGTCGTCTCTGCTGTATGTATGTACAGAATGACGGCTTTGTAATTTCACGTAATAATTGTTTGTATTAAACAATGATTCAATGTATATAGATTTTTTTACATGTTTTTGAGTACCTGTAGTTTTAATAATAGTAATACATGTACTTTCACTCTAAATTATTGCGTTGGTATTATTTGAATGTGTGTGTTGGTGTGTGTGTGTGTGTGTATATATATATATATATATAAAAGAAAGTCGTGTTAGTTACACTATTTATAACTCAAGAACGGCTGAACTGATTTGGCTGAAAATTGGTGGGGAGGTAGCTTAGAACCAGGAGAAGGACATAGGATACTTTTTATCCTGTTCGACCGCGTTCCCGTGTGACGTCAAAGAGAATACAAGTCACTATAAAACGTGGTATAACAAAACCGCATATGACATGGAATAACAAAACGCAAATGACAGCTTAACATAATTTTGTCTATGGTTAAGTATGTTTGAAAATTTGATAGTTATAAATTTTTTCAGAAATCAATAGTCAGTAATAATCAGTAGTTTGTATTCTCTTTGAATCATCATTGACAATGCCGCGACCAAGACGATCGAATCTTTCCCGACAAAGCATGTTCACGGGTAGGAAGACCATCTGCGTTGTTTGTTCTTACTTAATCCAAATCTGCTTTTTTATTGCCTCTAAGGCGGAACAGAGTTCGCAGGGCCAGCTAGTAGTTTATAGTTAAGGTAAGTAACGAAAATATTAGAATCACTACTTCTTCACTTCCATAGTTTTCATAGAAGCACGTATCAAACATGTTATTTGTGAGGAATGTCTATTAATGTAATGTATAAGAATTGGACAGTATTTGGTACAGTTGTAAAATTACGCATTTTTCGATGTAGTTTCTATGTTAAGGCCGTTCTCTTTAGTTTTTCAGTGGTTTCGAAAATATTTTTTTAACGCAGATTGATACATATATCAAAAGTAATTGTTTACCGTTTTAACACTTGTGTTTCATCGTTTGTATCTGAATTGTTCTGTTACAATACAACTGATTTTTAGAGATTTGCCTCTGAAATATTACATATTTTATTTTCTAAAGTAGCCAAAATGAAGCAAAATAATTTATTGCTAGCAAACGGTACATCATATAAAAAACGCTTTACCAAAATTGTGTATCGTATGACTGTACACAGTCTCAAATTTTTCAAAGCATTTTGTTAATAAATATTTGAGTTATTTGCAATTGTTTGAAATAAATGACAGATAATGGTCTTAAGGGGCCTCCCTGGATAGGCTGTGTTTGTGTGTGAGACAGGAGCGGTAAGGTTCCCGTTAACCGACGTATGTAATGCATTATCGCTCCGCGCAAGATTCTCAGATGACGTGCAGTGCTTTACTGTTTTCTTCCTGTAGTACTTAAAACAGTGACAACTTAATTTTATTTCTAGGCTGCATAGTTCAAAGTCTAAGGCTTGTTTCTATAGTTGTGTTTTTCGAATCCAGTTGCTCATTTTCCAGATACTGCAGTCTGGAAAAGCCATTTTTGGCCATTTTGAGTGGCCGAAAATTATGTTTCTAATAAACGTACCGAATTTTTGAAACCATAGCGACATAGTTTGAAGTGTGTGTTTTTTTTCGTAGTTATACAAATATAATGGGCGTTAAATAGTTTCGTTAAAAAAAATGAATAGTCTTAACTCGCTGCAACACATTTGAGGCGCAGGTAGATGGCTCCATAAGCGCGGGCTTTGCAGCCTCACGTGACCCGTGGCAGACGGAGAAGAATACGAGTGAAATGTAAATTATATTGATCAATTAGTGGAATGGCTTGTGGAGCCCCAAATGCAGGGTAGCAAGTTTCTATCTGCGTCAGAGCAATTGTAATTAATTCCAGTCGGAGGACAGCTGCGGAGGTTTCAGCAGAAAGGGTTTGCTAGCGGGCTTTATGTAGGCGTCTAGGGCTGCCTAATAACGGCTGAAATCCCCTGGGAAAGACTGCGACTAATTAGTTCGCGGCACGATGCCAATATCCCGGAGTGTCTCTGCGACAAAAAAGAAACGATAACCTTTGATTTGGTGGTGTATATAGGTGGTTCAGAATGGAGTGTGCACTGTTGAAACCCCAGTTACATTTTCGTAATATAATTTATAGTTTCCTGCCACATTGTAATACGAGCAACAAAGTAGCAAATCAAATTGTACAGACTATACTGTACTAAAGGTAAATATTTGTACAAATAAATCGTTCGTTTGCGTTTAAAGGACTTTGTGGTGGACGATTATTAACACAACAAACTAGGAAACGGTTATTTCCAAATCGTGGTCTTTCGAAAGTTTTTTAACGTCCTGTTTAACGCGATATCATGCATGTGAAATATGTGGTACCATTAGAAGATCAAGCTTGTTAAACTGATTAGTATTGAACTGAAAGAGATTTTGGTCAGCGCGTCCGAGGCTCAAAAGCGACGGAGCAGTAAGGTCAACCTTGAAGCGCGCATCAAATGCCGCATCGCCTCAACGAGCCAAGCGCTGAACTAGCGTGCAAGGTTACCGCCGAACGGTTGTTACTATGGAACACTAAGCGGTGACCATATACTTTTATTGGTGGAAAGTCTGCAACTAAGTTCAGTGCAGGTCACAATCTGAGTTTCACATACATCCGGTTAGTACATTTTTAAGGACAGCAGTCTGAAAAGGCCGTTTCTAGCCATGTTGGAGGGCTTAAAAACAATGTTTTTAATGAGCATGGCGTCTTAACAATGAGGTTCCGACCTTGTCTGCAGTTTATTTTCTTTTCGTACGTTGGCACAATGGATACACGTGGACTATTTTCTTAGAAAAAACCTGTTTACGAACACACTGCAACTCATTTAAAGCGAGAGGTAGACGGCCGCCTTAAGCGCTCCTGACGGGTGAGTGACCTTGAGGAACACCTGTTTTTGTGAAAATATTTCAGCATCAGTTAGTTTCAGTGTCTCGTGTGCATATATGCGACCCTGCTTCATGGTTAGTGATTGGCTGAATTTAACTATCACGTGTCTTAACGTTGTACATCAAATGCCAGACGTGTGTTATTCGCAATAACTTTATTCTGATTGGTAGGATGAAATGAAAAACGTCTTTTCTCAAAGACACACTACTAGTAGCTTTTTTCGAAGCCGATATGAACCAAATACTCGATGACAATCCTAGATAATGGTATTTGCCAACTTTATGAGTAAATATTTATCCACAATTACAAATTCGTTACGCATGATCTCTTGCGCCGCAGTTAATGCACGAGGTTCCGGTGTCAGAGATCGTGCCTCAGAAGTTCGTAACACTGGAAACTATTTTGTTTAAAATGTTGGCTAAAACTATTGTCCAGGAATGCTATTGTCTAATTTTCGCAAATTGGCTTAAAGAATAACCTACAGTTATAGATTAATGCTTTTAGCGTTGAATGATGTACTTCACCCTCTTAATGATACACCAGGCCTGTATTTATATGTTTATTTATTATTTGTTCAACGTCCTCCTGGAGGTGTCAAGACAACAGCCAATTACAAATTCGACACGAGTTTATAGTTGTTTGAGTCCTAGCTTGTGCTCAAAATTAAACGAGAATTCATGTCTTTACTAATAAGTAGGGGCCGGGAAATGTCGCGAGTTCAATGACATTCATGTTAGAATCCATTGTCCTATGCACATTCAAGCCCCGTCTAATTGTTCATTGTATGTTGTTCCAGTGAGTAGCAGCTAGAGGACAAACAGTCGGGGCGTTAGTATGCACAGGATTGTTGATTCTAACATGCAGGTAATTGAATCCGCGAAATTTTTCAGTCCCTACTGATCACAGTAAAAAAAAAATGGTACTTTTACGAAAAAGGTTTTTAGAAAACCGGTTTCCAAAAAAGTTTTTGGTAACACTACAAAGTCATTTTGTAAAATTTACAAAAAACTTGTATTTTTACAAATTTATTTGTATATTTACAAACATTTCTGTAAATATACGAACAAATTTTGTATATTTACAGCTAATATCTGGTTAAGTTTACAACACTTTTTTGTAGTGTTACAAAAAAAATTTGGAAAATAGTTTCCAAAATATTTTTTTTGTAAAATTACGAAATGTTTTGTAAAATTTGTCAGGTCTTCTAGGTTTATTTTGTTTTAAATCGAAAAATTTGCTAATTTACGTTTATTTTACTAGTTTGCAAAGGTGTTTATACGATATTTGTAACCACTTTAAAATGTTTCTGACATCTTACTTTTATTACCCGACTTATTACGTTCTGATATTAGTTTACAAGATTTTCCTTGTAAGTGTACAAAATTTTGTTACTGTGATGACATTTTCCTGTCGGGCGATACTATAAAATGGAGATGTCTGTTGGAAATAGTATAATTAGAGATTGTGGTTTATCGCGGGAAAACTTGACTGTTTGCTGGGTTTGAACGCACGTTGAGCTTACTAAAAGATTACTGGCTTCGCTTGTACGAGGAGCTGTTACCCTATTTGACTGAGCAAATAATAATCCCGCTGTTGTAATATTTGATGCCTATTATTGGTCCGCAGGCAGCTACGTTGTGTCAGTGTTTTCGTGACTACGTTGGCGCAAAAAATTGCCGCGATATACCGTAATCTCTAATTACATTTGAATTTTTTTCGCTACAGTTTGTGGCAGGAGGCCCAGTAAACAAAAAGAGCGCCGTTTTGCAACACCGTCTAGTGTAGCGTTTTCGAGATAATTGACGTAGAAAATGTGGATCAACTTTCTCTTTTAATAAATGCTAAAAATATTCGGAAACCATCTTGTTACAGATGTATATCTTATTAATAAAACGTATCCGAAATATCTGTTAGTTTCTCCTTAGTTTTGGTTATTTTAAAAACAGTTGGTTTTCAATGTCTATTTTCAATCGCAAATTTCTCCCTCAACATTTGCACACCAAAAACTTTTATTGCATAACTTTACGTCATTTTTATATGGAATTGTCACAAAACTACACCCTTTATACATACATACATACATACATACATACATACATACATACATACATACATACATAAATACATAGATAAGTACACAGATACATATTTGGTCTAGGCTATAATCGTGCCTGTAGCATTATACATTGAAATACCATACATACATTCTTTACGAAACACACGTAATTGTATCGGGAAATTGGCAGCAGAAAAAGGAAACGCTATTCATAACTGATCACAAGTATTTGGATAATTTATTATATTACCACAAAAAATTATCGCTTTTCAACGACTGGTCTATAAATTTATGGTTTATCGCTATGTATATGATTTTGATTTGTTGTCATTAGTTTATTTCTGGCGTATGAGTGCGCGAAACATATCGAAGTTACATCTGATAAGACAATTGTGAAGTAGTTGTGCCTCATTGTGAACTGCTGATGGAGGTTTTATTGTGAGCGGAATTTTGTTTGTGGTTTGCGGTTTCATGGTCGAATACTTCATTGCACAAAATATCACCGTTTGATTTCGTCTGTACCTAAAATGTTCCGGTTTTCGTTTGAATACACTTGCAGAACTCGCATCTGCGTGGAAAAAGTAGGCCTGTATGTAGGCCACTCGGGATAAAGTGAATACTTTTGAAACTTACTTTTTTTTGTTTTAGTTTCCTGCCACATTTTAATAGAAAAAAATGTCTACGTGACAATAATGTTTATAGACTGTACCGTAGTCCACAGCTAATGTCTGCGCTCACAATAAATAATATATTTTAGTTACTATTTTAGACATAATTGTCTTCAAAAGTGCTTGCATTATCGCGAAACGCCTATATGGTAAACCTACTAATAGAAATGTTTTCAACATTTTAATTGTGATATTATGTGTGATACTTAGGTAAATTCTACTACAGGTTGGGAAGAAAATGTATTTTCTTATGGAAGAGTTTGTAACAGGGAACATTTTCTGCCACTATCTTCGCTGCTATCGCCCAGGGACCAGAAAAGTACGAAAACGTAGTAAAATTTAATTTAAGAATCAGCTAGGTTATAACAAGTCATTAAATTTAGTTTAAAATTGAAAAAGAAACCAATATTGCGTTTTAAATTATCAACGTACTGTAACTTAAAATTTAGGAAAGCTCTTGTGATTGGTCAATTTACGCCCCTTACTGATACCAGCGCCCAAGCGGCAGAAATCTTCCCTGTGACAAACGTTTAGTATTGATCTTTCTAACCTGTAGTAGAATTAACCTCAGTGATACATTAGTCAGTTATTGACGAAACTACACAGCCAGCTCTTTGTTGGTAGCATAGTGTACAGAGCCTTCCCAGTGCTGTAAAGCCCGCAAAGTGCTTTATCACATATAAAGTTATATCACGGCATATGGTCAGTTTGCCCGGCAATGACGAGTGTGTGTATGATCGTGTGCAAATGTAGGAACCAAAAATAAATTCCCACCTATGACCGTAATTCACATCAAACGCTCATGATACTCGTGGAGAAGGGAGAATCCTTCCAACCGTATTTATTTCCACGTATAAACTTTTACTTGCCGTATTTGTCGATGCGCAGTTTGTCGCTGGGGCGGAAATGAACAGATACGGTGTGACGTACAAGTTACTTGTAATAAAACATTCTCTGTATAGAGCCATTATGTCAAATGTAATGTGCTAAACAACTTCCATCAAAGTGAAATGGGGTGAGAAAACTACCGTAGCGATATTGTTGCCGGTGAGTTTCACGATAAGTTTTATTTCCCGATTTCCTACTGTAGATGAGAAACAAGTTGCTGTTATTATTTGCAATAGTTTTTAACCCCTGTGTTTGTCCTGCACATCGCTCGGCTGCCTGGGCGAGCGGTTATTCTGGGACTGCACTTCAACACAATATTAATTTATCTTCCAGTTTACACCGAAAAAAAAGAGCGCAAACAATATTAGTTAAATAATGTTGGTTGCCAACAAATTGGAATCTATGATACAATTTTGGTACAAAATGTGCTGTAAAAATTACTGAAAACACGAGTGTTATTAGTACAGTAATAAAAACGATAAACGGACATCTATCACGATATTGATGCCAAAAATTTTGGCAGAATTTCTGACAGCATTGTTGGCATCAACATAGTTTGCCGTAGAATGAATCGGAAAAATAAAGTTATCGACAGTGTTGGCGACAAAGTTATTAAAATATTTCTGTTGGTAAGGTTATTAATATTTCTTTGTAAATATTAACAAAGTTAATTACAGTGTTAATTACAATGCTGAATACATGCCGTTACCAACAATTTTCAAGCATTGTTACAACATTTATTATTAATTTGATTGACAATACCTGTTAGCAATGTTAATGTCTGTGCAAACCGGGGCTTTATCAACGCACAGAGTACTGCCCAACGGGTGGAGATTATCTGACGACCAGTAGCGAAGCGAGGTTGTGGAAGCGGTTACTAACAATATGTATACAAAACTCGTAATTGTCTGTGGAAACATCAGACTGGTAGAGACAGGCATACATTCAATCCTTGAGGTAAAAATGTAGCGAGCACGTTCGTAGAAGTACAGGTCTGGAAACTCTATCTAACAATGTATTTTGCTTGACCCCCTTGTTGTTTGGCTGTAGTTCAAGTTACCGAGAATGTTGTGTTTTATTGGCGCTTCATTTAGGGCGGTCGGACTCAAACTCCGCCCACTTTTCTCCATTGTTAAATTTATAAAGTAAATAAAGATTGCTGGAGCCTTTTCTTAAATTTGTGAGCAAAGAAAGTATTTCGTAAATTGATATAAAAAAATAGGTTTTGATAAATTGAAAGGAAGCGGGTGGAGTTTTGAGTCCGACCGCCCTACCATCAGCGCCAATAAAACACAATATTCTCGGTAACTTGGTGAACTACAGCTAATCAACAAGGGGGTCAAGTTTCCAGGCGAGTGTCCAGACCTGTTCTTCTACGGCCGTGGTAGCGAGGTAAGCTGTATTTGTTCTCAACCATACGTGTTTACTTCCACGTATAATCGCCAGCCTCTCAGAGGTAGTTGTAGTGCGGACATTACACCACGTGGTGTTATAGCAGCTAGCTGCTGAGTGGTTACATAACATTCTGCTCTACCTGGCTCCGCGGATATTACTGGTTCCTAGACACTGTACAGCACTGAGCAAACACCAGCTTACCCTGCAACAGCTCACTATGCGCCACTAGCCGGCCTCCGTAGTGTAGTCTGTTAAACGCTTCAAATGCGTTGCAGTGTGTTCGTAAACAGGTTTTTTCTACGAAAGTATTCCGCGTGTGCCCATTGTGCCAACCTACAAAAAGAAAACAAACTTCAGACAAGGTCGGAACCTCATTGTTAAGACGCCACGCTCATTAAAAACACAGTTTCTATGCGCTCCAACATGGCTAAAAACGGCCTTTTCAGACTGTCGTACTTCAAAATGTACTAACCGGATGTATGTGAAACTCAGATTGCGACCTGGACTGAACTTAGTCGCAGACTTTCCACCAATAAAATTATATGGTCACCGCTTAGTGTCCCATAGTAAAACCCGTTCGGCGGGAACCTTGCACGCTAGTTCAGCGATTGGCTCGTTGAGGCGACGCGGCATTTGATGCGCGCTTCAAGGTCGACCTTACTACTCCGTCGCTTTTGAGTCTCTCACGCGCGGGTAGGCGGCGCCCTGAAGTGTTGCTCTCTGGTGCGAGAGGTCCTGTCATCGAATCCCAGCTCGGACGTGAGTGTTTTGTTATTTCACCTTCAAGGGGCCGCGGTGGTGTTGAATGGTCAGACTATTCGCCTTCCATCAAGGCGATACGGATTCGATTCCCGGCGGCCTGTACAATGCCGCTGGTCGGCGGGTTTTCTCGAGCATCTCCCCTTCATTCCGGCGTTGTACCTCACATCGTGTCACCCCTCACCAGCGCTTAAGACCTGGATATTAAGTTCTTACATCTGCGATACAATTAAGGGGTTTGGTGCGAAAGTCAGACAAGTCCAATTTTTTGTGACTAATTGAAAAAATATTTATTTTGTTTTTTTTTTTCCCCCGTTCATGTGTTTATGTAAAATTCATAACTAATACAGAAATAACTTAGTACAATTTCATTTTAATAATTTTCAAAAACACATTTTTTTCATCGATATAAAACTTTGTTTTTCATTTACTCAGAAAGTTATTTTCTGGACTTAACTGGTTCTTGCAGTAAACCCCTCAGTTACTGTAGTGAACCGTGCATATTGCTTATCCACGCCTCATACGCGGAAACAATGGTACGATAGGGGCCATACTGCTTCGTTCAGTCGGAACCACATCTTCTCTGCACGCGGTGCGCTAATCTGATGTGCAGTGTGTTCTCGACGTGGTCTTTACCTTGTGGCTCTCTTAGTAACCACTCTGCATGTATATTTGCAATTAGTACATAATAAAGGCCAGCGTAAGATTATAGTTTTATGTTTTACGAATCCGCGGGGTAGTTTGCGAGTCAACGGCTGTAAAAATAAGTGTTTGGCCATTTTGAATGCTCCAAAATCATATCTCTAATAAGCGTGCTGCATTTTAAGAATGACACAACCCAGTTTTATAGTGAGAGTTCTATTCCTTGATAAATGTATTGGAAATGAGTTCCCGTAAAAATAACACCCGTGACAACACTTTACCAGATACCTACAACGGGTTGGCGCCAACACAAGCCGTGTTCGCTTATTTCGGTTGTTTACAAATAAATATTTTGACTGAGTAACTAGTATAGCTGTTTGGTAAAAAAAAAATTGTACTTTACGATGAACTTACACATCTGTAGCATCTGACTAACAATTTTGACGTAATTAGCAGTGTAATTTTTCTTTATGGATGCTTTAGACTCATCAATGCGTGGATAGGCCGTTCACGATAAAGTGAGAACTGCATAAAGTTTTCTTTCAGCCGTTTTGCGGCCATCTTTACTATTTTTAATATGAAAACTTCCTTGTAACTAAAAACCGGTGCAAACGTTTCAGTTCTCTCTTAAAGTTAACATATACTGACCCAATAAAACAAAATTTTCATTAATTACAAATTCTGCTGATAGTGAACAGCCTATATGGAAATCGGTTTCTAAATCCTATGGCCTTCGTATAGTTTTAAATCGCTACATTAATAAATTTTTAGAAACTTTAATGTCAGTAATTTGTGATTCATAAATATAAAATGCAACACAGTGAGGCGAGAGACCTGTCCTTATGAGTTAATAGACGTGGCGCGTGAGATGTGATGTAGCGTTGTATGGACAGTATATTTTCTTCTGCAACTATTCATAATTTTTCCAGTACGTTATCTACGGAAAGAGGACAGAGTTGAAACTTGTGTCCCTGTGTTTTTGAAAATGCCGTCCGCTATTTAAAAAAAAAAAAAAATCACCAATCTCTTCAAAAGTGCTATAAACGACTTTCACGTTGCTGTGGGTTAGGAAATATCAACCGTATAATCGTAAAACAAAATCATGGAAACCTGCGTTTGCAGAGTCGCGATTTTATGGCGAAAAAAAATTTGCAACATTTGGTTTCAATGCGTCATGTGCACATCTGCAGCTCTGCTACATCGTCTGTGTTTGGATGATTTTACTCTCACTGGCCTGGGCAAATTACAGACGTACGGAGTCACAATAATCTTACTCTGATTGGTGCAGTCAAATGAAGATACGTGTCTGAACAAGGACACACTGCCAGTAATCATGAAGCAGAGCTGCAGATGTGCGCGTGAGACACTGAAACAAAGTGGGGCAAAAATACATTCGCGACAAAATCGTGGCCCTATCAGTATTGAACTTTACCGCATACTTTGCACAAATAAAATAACGTGGTCATTGCGTGATGTCCCGTCGAAAAAAACACTTTCTACGAAAATACTGTACGCTAGTTTATTACTCCGCGCGTAGAGACGATGAGGTGTTTGACGGGCGTGTTACATTCATCTTTATCACCTTCTACGCTTCCGTGTCTGAAAAGTAAAAAATAAAAAGCAGGGTCTACTAACTCTTAAATAAGAGATATCCGCTGTATGTAAACATATTCGCGAAGACGCTAATGTACATGTTTCGTCGATATATCTTCATAACAAGAGTGTGCGGTGTCTACGTAACGACGCGTCGCGATTAACGCTTGGCGGCTAGTACCTCTGGCTGTGGCAAGTCGAGATCGCAGGCGATGAAAGTGTACCACGCGCGGGTTCGCATCCCGACGCGATATCATCGCGACGGGCGCCCGCCCTCCTTTTCCCGCACATTGGCTAATCGTGAAGCTTGATGTAGCGAACCTCGCGCCGTCATGCAGTACATACTGCACTGGCCAAGAAGCACGCAACAGGCGTATCACTCCTCGATCTAGCCTCTAGGCGCATGATACTCCGAACATGCTGATATATTGCCTCAATGAGACATTCAGTGGTGACCCTATCATTTTATGACGTCATATTTAAGACAAAGTTGTATTGTTCTCGCATATACCTACTTTTCTCAGGGTTTTGCACCTAGGTTTTTATATCTAAATATGACGTTTTAAAATTAACTGTAATTTTCACCATTTTCAGCAAAAGGATCGGAAATGGGTATTGTAACGCGTCTTTATGATATTCCTGAGACATCACACGTGCACGTTGAGGGTTTTTGGGATAAAATGTTTTCTGCCAAAGTTCTGCACGTCGTACTGCGGGCCGGACATGCGGAATTGGTTTGACTTATAACTAGCTTCGTTGAACGGACAGTGTGCTGTGTTGAATGGATGGAAAGGGATGGTTGGAGAAGGATGGATGGAGAGGTATGGATGGAGAGGGATGGATGGAGAGGAATGGATGGAGAGGGATGGATGGAGAGGGATGGATGGAGAGG
>PNEQ01126521.1:0-19565 GCA_003012365.1 Medauroidea extradentata
CATGAGCAGGAGACTAATGCACTGAAGGAGAGATTTTGTAATGCAAAACAGGTTCCTGGCACACAGAAACTTCACTGCATAATCCCCAAAAGCACACACAAAATAATCTGCAAACTTTTCTCGTTTTCTACACAATCTAAAGAAGAGGATACTGCAGCTACCCACTCTGAAGATCTGGATTTTGAAGCCATTGTAGGGTATGTGACATGCATCTACAATGACCATTGGTGGCTTGCATGTGTAATTAATACCAATGAAGAAAAACAAGAGGTCAAGGTTTCTTTCCTGGCCCCTCATGGACCTTCTTCATCTTTCACATACCCGAGGCATCCAGATATTTTAACAGTAACATCCGAATATATTTTGACAAAAGAAGACCCCACAACAGCAACAGGAAGAGTGTACAGACTGACCCAATCAGAAATGCAGAGAGTGAGTGATAAGCTTCTGATTAGAAAATGTGAATCAAAGTAATACTTTAATTCAGTGTCAGTACAAAAGTGCATTTACGTGTATTCTCCAATTAAATTGTGAGTGATGGTGCTAAAAAATTCACTTTTTTAATTGCCTTTAATTTGTTACTACACGATAACAAACAATGTGAAGGTAGTGTTATTAAATGAAATGTGTTATCTTTAGTACTGAGCAGTATTTCATCTTTAGAAGCCATCAGTTAAGAGAGGTGAGTTAAGGTTTACTGATTTTCCACTGTACAGTCCAAATTTTTCACTTATCACAAAAGGTATTTAACATAATTATGTAAGTCTAATTATATAATAACTTTAATGTTTAAATGTGTTTAACTGTCATTGCCTTACTTATGTCTCTTATTAAAATAGCCTGCAGTTGATTTGAAAACATTTGTATTGCAATATTGTAAATTAAATGATTTGTACATAAATTATGCAGCTTCTGGCCAATACTCATGCTTATATAAAAATTAATATCCAGTGAACCCATTGCCGTCCCAACTTCAAATTTGGGGTGCACATAGAGAACATACATAAGAAACACATACATTTTTTTTTTTCAATTTTTAAAAATACCATTTTTTGAAAAACACAAGGTCAAACTTTATTTTGAACGACCTTGAACAGAAACATTTTTGTGACCCAGTCAATATTGACATCAAAGGAAAGCTCACAAAAAAAGCTTTAAAATGAGCCCAGATAGAATTCTGTATCTTGCAAAGAATCAAAGATTATTAACTTTATGTAATCTGTGAACAGTGAAATGATGGAAATTTAAAAATGCCGTAGAGTCAAAACCAAATAGAGTAGAAGGCTGGAAATTTAGGACGAAAGTTCTTTCATAGACTACTAAATATGTGCCAAATATAAAAAAAAATTGGAAGGGGTCAGGTTGAAAATGAATTTTTTTTCGTTGATTTGACATGGAATGACCCCTGTGGTGTTGCTATTGCTAATACTGACAGAGGTGTTGCTATTGCTAATACTGACAGTGGTGTTGCTATTGCTAATTCTGACAGTGGTGTTGCTATTGCTAATTTAGGCAGAGGTGTTGCTATTGCTAATACAGACAGTGGTGTTGCTATTGCTAATTTAGGCAGAGGTGTTGCTATCGCTAATACAGACAGTGGTGTTGCTATTGCTAATACAGACAGTGGTGTTGCTATTGCTAATACAGACAGTGGTGTTTCTCTTGCCAATACAGACAGTGGTGTTGCTATTTCCAATACTGACAGTAGTGTTGCTATTGCTAATATAGCCAGTGGTGTTACTATTGGTAGTATTGACAGTGGTTTTGCTATTGGTAATACTGACATTGGTTTTGCTATTGCCAATACAGACTGTGGTGTTGCTATTGCTGATATTACAGTGGTGTTGCTATTGCTAATTCTGACAGTGGTGTTGTTATTGCTAATTCTGACAGTGGTGTTGTTATTGCTAATTCTGACAGTGGTGTTGCTGTTGCTAATTCTGACAGTTGTGTTACTGTTGCTAATTCTGACAGTGGTGTTACTATTGCTAATTCAGACAGAGGTGTTGCTATTGCTAGTTCATGCAGTGGTGTTGCTATTGTTAAACAGACAGTGGTGTTACTATTGCTAATTCTGACAGTGGTGTTGCTATTGCTAATTCTGACAGTGGTGTTGCTATTGCTAATTCTGACATTGGTGTTGCTATTGCTACTTCTGACAGTGGTGTTGCTATTGCTAATTCTGACAGTGGTGTTGCTATTGGTAAATCATACAATGGTGTTGCTATTGCTAATTCTGACAGTGGTGCTGCTGTTGCTAATACAGCCAGTGGTGTTATTGGCAATACAGACAGTGGTGTTGCTATTGCCAATACAGGCAGTGGTGTTGCTATTGCCAATACAGACAGTGGAGTTTCTATTGCCAATACAGACAGTTGTGTTGCTATTGCCAATACTGACAGTGGTTTTGCTATTGCTAATACAGCCAGTGGTGTACTATTGGTAATACTGATGGTGGTTTTGCTATTCGTAATACTGACATTGGTTTTGCTATTGCCAATACAGACAGTGGTGTTGCTATTGCAATTTTCGGACAGAGGTAGTGCTATTGCTAGTTCAGACAGTGGTGTTGCTATTGCTAATACAGCCAGTTGTGTTGCTATTGCTAATACAGCCAGTTGTGTTGCTATTGCTAATACAGCCAGTTGTGTTACTATTGCTAATACAGCTAGTGGTGTTGCTATTGTTAATACAGCCAGTGGTGTTGCAATTGCTAATACAGACAGTGGTGTAGCTTTTGCTAATACAGACGGTGTGACTATTGGTAATAGCCTACTGACAGTGGTTTTGCTGTTGCCAGTACAGCCAGTGGTGTTGCTATTACTAATACAGACAGTGGTGTTGCTCCTGGTAATACTGACAGTGTTGTTTCTATTGCCTTTACAGACAGTGGTGTTGCTATTGCCAATACAGACATTGGTGTTGCTATTGCCAATACAGACATTGGTGTTGCTATTGCCAATACAGACATTGGTGTTGCTATTGCTAATACTGACAGAGGTGTGTCTATTGGTAATATTCACAGTGATGTTCTATTTCTAATACTGACAAGGGTGATGCTATTGCTAATACTGATAAATGTGATGCTGTTGCTAATACTGACAGTGGTGTTGCTATTAGTAATACAGACAGTGTTGTTGCTATTTCCAACACAGACAGTGGTGTTGCTATTGCCAATACTGACAGTGGTGTTGCTATTGCTAATACAGACAATGGTGTTGCTGTTGCTAATACTGACAGTGGTGTTGCTATTGTTAATACTGACAGTGGTGTTGCTGTTGGGAATACAGACAGTGGTGTTGCTATTGCCAATACAGACAGTGGCGTTGCTTTTGCTAATAGTGACAGTGGTGTTGCTGTTGCTAATACTAACTGTGGTGTTGCTATTGCTAATACAGACAGTGGCACTGCTATTGCTACTAGTGACTGTTGTGTTGCTATTGCTAATACTGACAGTAGTGTTGTTATTGCTAATACTGACAGTAGTGTTGCTATTGCTAATACTGACAGTGGTGTTGCTATTGCTAATACTGACAGTGGTGTTTCTATTGGTAATACTGACAGTGGTGTTTCTATTGGTAATACTGACAGTGGTGTTGCTATTGCTAATACTGACAGTGGCAGCTTGTATTGCTTATACTGACAGTGTTGTTGCTGTTGCTTATACTGACAGTGGTGTTGCTATTGCTAATACTGTCAGTGGTGTTGCTATTGCTGATACTGGCAGTAGTGTTGCTATTGGTAATACAGACAGTGGAGTTGCTATTGCCAATTCAGACAGTGATGTTGCTATAGGTAATACAGACAGTGGTGTTGCTATTGGTAATACTGACAGTGGTGTTGCTATTGGTAATACAGACAGTGGTGTTCCTATTGCCAATACAGACAGTGGTGTTGTTATTGCTAATACTGACAGTGGTGTTGCTATTGGTAATATTGACAGTGGTGTTGCTATTGCTAATACTGACAGTGGTGTTGCTATTGCTAATACTGACAGTGGTGTTGCTATTGCTAATACTGACAGTGGTGTTGCTATTGCTAATACTGACAGTGGTGTTGCTATTGCTAATTCTGACAGAGGTGTTGCTATTGCTAGTTCATGCAGTGGTGTTGTTATTGCTACTTCAGATAGTAGTGTTGCTATTGCTAATTCTGACAGTTGTGACGTTCACTGGCACGCAGCACTTACTTGGCCTCTTATCATACGGTTATTTCAATTTTTTTTGTCTTGATATGTTTTTTTTCCTGTTGTTTATAACAAATTAAGTAGGCCAACTTAACCAGGTATAAGGATGTATCAGGCAGGTTCCAACATATTATTTGGGGATGCTAATAGATAAATTAACATTAAAAGTCTATTCAAAATTTAAAATTTAACTATTTAAGCAAGAGAAAAGTATTTAATTTTACGTGTCAATTTTATCGGATTCATGCGGTGTTTGGATTCATTTTAAAGCTAATTTAATTTTAAGCAATTTTTCTAAGTAAACTTTTCTTATATTTTGCTTTGTTTGGATTGTTTTTAAATTTCAAGTAGCCTATTACCTTGCTTCTCCTGGAATGGGATTTATGTGGCAGGCTAGTCGTAGTTGTCTTGCTTGGAAGCACATACCGAGAAGTGCTAGCTTTTAAAATTTCAAAAAAGCTCTGAGCTAGCCTGTGCTTTGGATGGATTTATCTGGCAGGCAGGTCAGAGTTCACTCGCTTGGAGGCACGTACAGGGACGTGCTGGAATGCGATGAGCTCTGCCGGGCGTTTCTCGATCGACGTGGGTGGTAGTGTCGGGCGCAAAACTCCGTGAAGGTGGAGGTCCGCGACGGATTGATGACGCTGCACATCCCCAATTAATAAATTAATAAATATTTAGCTGGTATTATGGATTAAAATGCTTTGTAAATTTATCAGTATCTATGTTACATACAGATTTTAGGTTATAAACGTCAATTAACCAGCTTTTTAGGCAAGTTGGATCCTGATGTATTCCTCCGCTGCTCGCCCGAGTAAAACCGGGTGTCCGCCAAGGAAAGTTAGCTGTGATTCATCGGAGCTCGTGACCGGTTGCCGGGAGATGGCCGGCTAAGTTTTTTTCTGTTCAAGTGTGTAAACGTTAGTTGTGATCCATCGGAGCTTGTGATCGGTTGCCGGGAGATGGCCGGCTAAGTTTTTTTTGTTTATGTTTGTCATTGGTTAGTCGTCGTGCATCAGAGCTCGTGGACGGTTTCGGAATGATGGTCGGCTGAATGTTTTGGTCAGTCGAAATGTCATGGCGGGACATGGAGGACGTGTACGGGAGCGTTGGCGCGGGGAAGTCAAGCCTCGGGGCGAAATCGTTTTATTAAATTTCTTCGTGTTTAAAATTTTTACTTTTCTCTTTTGTACTCAGTAGCTCCAGGCGTACCAAGGTATAGCACCATATAGAATAGTATAGCCATCTTCATGAGTGAAGCATATTACAAGTACTAAGTTTGTAAACTGCAATACCATGCGTCTCTATTGTCTTGGGCAGACACTCGGGAGTAGTTGTTTTGGGCGAACTATCTCCTTTCACGTCGACGGTTAATCTTGTTATTTTGGTTGTTGACAATGTACACCTATTTATATTGGATCACAATCGCAACTGCAAATAAATAGTCGTAAAACGAATAGGTGTGTTTCTTTTGGTATCGTCATCCTGCAAGCTACATCTTGCAGTATCAACAATAACCCAAAGAACGTAAACCCGTTACACGTGTGGCAGTGTGCCAAGGAACGACACACAAACATGTATTACTCTACAGACGACACATACAACACAGCAGAGCGAAGCAGCACCACCACATTCTGCCGCCGCGAACAGGGACATCGTAACTTCCAACATTTATATACAACTACAACACAGCGACGTAGCAGCCTGTCACACAGTGATGTTGGTATTGCTAATTCTGACAGTGGTGTTGCTATTGCTAATTCTGACAGTGGTGTTGGTATTGGTAAATCATACAGTGTTGTTGCTATTGCTAATTCAGTCAGTGGTGTAGCTGTTGCTAATTCAGACAGTGGTGTTGCTGTTGCTAATTCAGACAGTGGTGTTGCTGTTGCTAATACTGACAGTGGTGTTGCTGTTGCTAATACTGTCAGTGGTGTTGCTATTGCTAATACTGTCAGTGGTGTTGCTATTGTTAATGCAGACAGTGGTGTTGCTGTTGCTAATACTGACAGTGGTGTTGCTATTGCTAATACTGACAGTGGTGTTGCTATTGCAAATTAAGACAGTGGCACTGCTATTGCTAATACTGACTGTGGTGTTGCTATTGCTAATACTGACAGTGGCATTGCTATTGCTAATACCGACAGTGGTGTTACTATTGCGAATACAGACAGTGGTGTTACTATTGCTAATACAGACAGTGGTGTTGCTATTGCTAGTACTGACAGTGGTGTTGCTATTGCTAGTACTGACAGTGGTGTTGCTATTGCTAGTACTGACAGTGGTGTTGCTATTGCTAATACAGACAGTGGTGTTGCTATAGGTAATACTGACAGTGGTGTTGCTATTGCTAATACAGACAGTGGTGTTTCTGTTGCTAATACTGACTGTGGTGTTGCTATTGCTAATACAGACAGTGGTGTTTCTGTTGCTAATACTGACTGTGGTGTTGCTGTTGCTAATACTGACAGTGGTGTTGCTGTTGCTAATACTGACTGTGGTGTTGCTGTTGCTAATACTGACAGGGGTGTTGCTATTGCTAATACTGACAGTGGTGTTGCTGTTGGTAATACTGACAGTGGTGTTGCTATTGCTATTATTGACAGTGGTGTTGCTATTGCTAATACAGACAGTTGTGTTGCTATTGCTAATACTGACAGTTGTTTTGCTATTGCTAATACTGACAGTGGTGTTGCTATTGCTAATACAGACAGTGGTGTTGCTATAGGTAATACTGACAGTGGTGTTACAATTGCTTATACAGACAGTGGTGTTGCTATTGCTAATACAGACAGTGGTGTTGCTATTGCTAATACTGACTGTGGTGTTGATATTGCTAACACTGACAGTGGTGTTTCTATTGGTAATACTGACTGTGGTGTTTCTATTGCTAATACTGACTGTGGTGTTGCTGTTGCTAATACAGACAGTGGTGTTTCTATTGCTAATACTGACAGTGGTGTTGCTATTGCTAATACAGACAGTGGTTTTGCTATTGCCAATACAGACAGTGTTGTTGCTATTGGTGATACTGACATTGGTTTTGCTTTTGGTAATACTGACATTGGTTTTGCTATTGCCAATACAGACATTGGTGTTGCTATTGCCAATACAGACAGTTGTGTTGTTATTGCCAATACAGCCAGTGGTATTGCTATTGCTAATACAGACAGTGGTGTTGCTATTGCTAATACTGACTGTGGTGTTGCTGTTGCTAATTCAGACAGTGGTGTTGCTATTGCTAATTCAGACAGTGGGGTTGCTATTGCTAATAGTGACAGTGGTATAAACCTTGGCTTTATACCACAGAATTGCGAACTTGAGTGTCAGTTATGCTGACACTAGAGCGAGTTTGAAGTAGAAATTGTGAACTGAATAACAGCCGGCTCTTCTGGAATGGGTCCTGGAGCTATAGATGTGTTGGAGCTGAACTGTGACTGAGTGGCAAAGGAATCGTGAACGGGTCTTCAGGGGCTCGTGCCCCCTCTTTTATACCCTCTTCGGGGCGGGCTACGGTGATTGGCAGGCCGCTCGCCTAATGCGAGACGGCATGGGCGCGAGGGGTGGTTCCTCCCACTCCTTTTGTCTTCCTCTGTGCTGCAGATGGTGTGCTTACAGGCGGTAAGACGTCTTGTTGAATATATGTATTAAATGTCCTTGCCCTTGGTTTGGGGAGCGAAAGGATTAGGAAGATTTTTAGATTTTCTCGGCGTCGAAGTAGAGTGCATTGACGTGTGCGGGAGTAATACAGGTTGACTTTAATAATATAAGATGCAGGAATATGGAACGGGCAGGATGAGGTGGCGGCTTCACAGCACTGGATGCTGCAAGCATGTGTCAAGGTTTTTAATATTTATTTAATTCTTCCAAATTATTTAGGCCCCGAATGTAGCCAGGCAAAGCAATAGCTCTGTGGACATTGTAATTTTCAAATGATTCAGCTTTAAAAATACCATATTTTCAAATACGCCATAAACATTAAAATAAAATTTTTATTGGCTAACACGATTGTGATGTAGCCATACTTGTTTTGGTTAACAGCCACCCACCAGGCACTATTGTGTGTATTGGAATTTTGAACCCAGTTACGTAAAAGCTGGCCCGGGAAATTTGCTTGTTAGCGCATGCATGATTGCAAATTTGTTAGTTAACGTTAAAGATTTCACTGGTGTCGATTTTAAAGGAGCGAAGACAGGAAGGTACCAGAAGCTCTCATACACTGCAACATTTTAGCTATAGGTTTGAGTTTATGTCAATTTAATTTAAATTCCATTTTAATGTTTTAGATCCGGTACAGAATCATAAGTTTAGGTTTGAGAAGTCAGTCAAATGAAGTTCGCTTGCATACAAAAAGTGAACCTACCAAGTTAATAGCCGGAATGTGCTCAACTAACACTTGCACAGACAAGTCATCGATCGCCCTTGTTGCGCAAGTTGGAAAATAATCTAGCAGATTAATTTTTTATTACAAGTAAATTTTTTCTCTCAATTTTTACTTTTCTTGTGAATGGCAGTGAGAGCTGTCCTGCCATCTCTGGGCCAGTTTCACCAGACCCCGCCTAGCTCTCGATTTATCGGCCAATCACGAGTGTCTTGAACTCGTCTATTGCCTAATATATTGCCACAGCCAGCGGAACAGCCATAAACACTACAGCTGCAGATATTTCAATGCAAACTGTAAGTTATTAACTGCAACGTTTAACTTAAAAGTGCTTAATTATTTTATGCTAACCATTTCATATTGTACACAATATGTAAAAATAATCTTTATATGCATAAACTGTATTTTTGTTGTTAATAGCTTGTAGCTTAAACCAATGCAGTTTGCCTTGATTTGTTAGGCCGCACTATAGTTTTGAGTTTGTTCTGAGTAAATTGCATTTTATTGCTGCGCGAAAGAACTACTATATACATTTATACTCTTCGGAGTTCCAGCCATACTCGTTTTTACTACATTAACTACTGTGTTTAACACAATATTACGACCTGAATGTATGTTGCTGTAGTTTGTGTTATATACAATAAAATGTATAGTATTGTGACGTCACAGAGAAATCAACATGGCGGTGTACTTTTTTACTGTGCAAAAAACTCTGCTCTGTTTATTTATGTTTCTGTTAACGTTATACAGATGGAAATAAAGAAAGTATAGTACTGTTGTTTACAGTGGCGGCTCACAATGTACGCATTTGACACACTGCTTCACCTAAAGTTTATCAAAAATATTTGTTTATATTGATAATTTTTCCTGTTGATCTATTTTTTTCTTCCCAGTCTTTCGTAACTTTCTAAACAGAAAGGTTATTTCTCATGTTGGTGTTCCTTTGAGGCAGGAACGTCTCCAGAACACGCAGCTAAAGTTACCATTGACACGTTTTTCGATTTGAGCTTGTAGTGTAGGACTAGGAATTGAAAATTGGGTGATATAGAGTGTTTTTGACAGAAACTGTGGTTCTAAACTATAAGTTGTTTGCTTGGTGGTGAAGCGCTGAGAGGACTGTGACCATTCCGCATCAGGGCAGAACCCTTGCCCTATGGGGCCGAAATGTTACGATCCAGCCAAACAACAGGAAACAATGCACTCTCGCCATCTAGTAAACCAGCTACGTTGAACAGGCTTGTACGTGTTTGCACGACGTATAAGGATTTATCTTTCTGTCAATGATTTTTTATTACTAAAACATGAATCCTCAAACAATATAGTTTGCACTACTTGAGAAACTGTTTCCAATCAGTGGAAGGACGATGATCAATGTGAATTTGCTGCACTGAAGGAAAGCTGTATCCACCTGACATATAAACATTAGATGAGATGCAAGTGACCTGCTAATTTTAATTACGTTGTAGTAATTAACTAATGTTGCAGAACGTTTTCATTGGCATGTGAAATATCACTAATGTGTGACACAAATATTTGTGTGTAAAACAGGTGTTTAGATTTTGTTTGTACAGCTTTATTGTTATCAGATCTCGGATGTGTTTAGGTGATGCTGACAAGCGAATATTATTCACTTTCAGTTTAACATTGAGGCGTATGACAGCTATGCAGGGTGAGAAATTTTGCAAGAGTTTTCAAAACAGTCTTATAGAATTTAATATTGGCTTTAATAAACATAATTTTTCATATTTTGTATAAATTTTTTAAGTACTGTATATTTTGTGTTGGACAAATAATAACTGGTGATAAATGAGCTATTATAGTTTTAGGAACAGTAATAAATTAATGGATGAGTGGTCGCGGACCATTTGGCTCCCACCTAGATGTTCCGCGTTCGATCCCCAGCGGGATGGTCTTCGACCTTACTCATGTAGGAAATATGGCGGACGTTGTTGGTGGCAAATTTTCTCTGGTTCTCCAGTTTTCACCGCATTTTTCATTCCGTTGCTTCCCCATCGTACGGCGTTATTCCGTGCCCTCCTAGAGGCCATGCAGGTACTAGCGGACGCCCAGCCGAAAGCTCAGGGTACAGTAGTCTGCCTTCTGGTATCCTCCCTGTTCAATATTTACTTATGTAATGGAAGTAATGTGGATTGTAATACTAACTACGGTTCTCTTGGTCTTAAAATAATACTGATTTTGAGTGACTGTGTCTCTGGGTTTCATAAACGTATCTTTGTTAAATTCTTAGCTCAAACAAAACATGCACGTTGTCCACAAGAAGACTGTTGAAGTGATTTATGCCTACAGTCTAGGGTGGGGGGTGTTAATGCACACGCTATCTCGTCCGTGCTGCTTCCACACTTCTAGCCCTCGAATATTCAAAATATGTTCACCCAGACTACCACCTTTATCAGTGTTGTTTTGATTGGCTAGCTATGTATTTATGACTTAACTGTTTAATTTGTTCTGTCTGTGGAAACACTTACTTTCCATTTAGCTATTTTATCATAATATATTTGTCAAATACTGTAGTTGTTTTTTTCTGTCTAACTGAATGTGGATGTCTTTATTTTTTCAGGCTGACTCATCTTGTAATGAAATAGAAGATAACAGAATAAATCATCAACTGTTAACTCTTGGTACTTGTGAACTTAACCAGCCAAAAATGTTGAGTGTCAAGAAAACTGGAAAAAAGTCAGGTTGTGAGGAAGGTATTGAGTTCATGGGCAGTTGTACTGACCCAGAACCACCTTCTGCAGAACTGAATAGTGAGGAAAATTTATCCATCTCCCAATTTTTGGCTGCTGAAAACTCATTGCCATCAATTATGACTGAAAGTGATATTCTTAGTGAAAGAGTTGATGATGTTTTTGATAGAATGACTCAGAGCTGCATGTCGTGCATAGACTTGAAAAATGAAAATGACAGCAAGAATTACGCACTTTCAACAGGAAGTTGTGATAACATAGTTTTTCGGAAGCAGCGCAGGAAAAAGCGAAATGGTTCAGATGCAAAAGTGAAACGTGTTTCGTTCCACGAAGACATAATCAGGCGGCATGATAACTGGTCTGCGTCAGACATTGTCTCTTCAAAATCAGCAGATGCACGTAACGTTTGCAAAGATCGTTACAGTTGGTGCGGCGGAATTGTGGCAACACAACAAACCCATCATGAGAACAAGTCTAACATTCGTTCATCTTCTCCAGATTTGCGATTGTGCTACGAAAGTGTTAAATGTAATGAAGAAAACTTAGATAGAAACAACAGGGTGTCTGGCAATTTAATAATTACTGTTGAAAATGGCTCAAAAGATGTGAAAGAACTACTGTGTGATGAACGAGGTACCCCAGAGGGCCAAGAGGATTGTACCATTACATCACCAAAACCTCTTGATCCGAACATTGATGACAATAGGTACGTTTCACAAAGTTTGTATCCAAATTTGGACACCTATCTATCTTTTGCATCATCCATGGATGAATCAGACTTGGGGAGCATTCTGTCTGAATCTGATCGCAAACAGCTTTCAGAAAGGTTTCTAAGAAGTCCACTAGAGTGCAGCAGTTTCACAGGGTCACATTCAGATCTACCAAATATGAGATCTCGACTTGTTGATTCAGCCCTTGCTTATAAAACGTCTATTTTAAATAGGTTTATGAAATCTGTGGCAGAAAAAAGGACTTCCAAGAGAAAAACTAGTTGTTCAAAAAGTTCTGGGTTATTGTACATAAAAGGGTTAAGAAGACATATTGAACTGGAAAAACACCAACAAGAAGAACTTGAAGAGATTCATAAACTTAGCAAAGCTCATTTAAGATTAAGCAAAGTAAAGTTGTGTCCGTTACATTTAGAGAGAGTTTTTCAAAACCACGTCTTCATTCATGCAGAGGAAATCTTGTATAAGGTAAGTTCATGAATGTTTTTCTTACCTTTTGCATTGGGCCCACGGTATTCATGATTTGCTTCATCAGGGCTGAAGGTTGAAATGCATACCAAACAATAAATTCATATAAGTTATTCGACAACTTTACATCATTCAGATCTTCATATTTAAACCTTGCAGTTCATAATTTTTATTCTCTTGTACAGGACCTATGAATTTCTAGAAAAACTTTTAATGTACAGTAATGGTAGGTTTTTCACAAAGATTTGAAAAAATATAGTACTTATTTGCAGGATGAGAATTGCTTGGTGGAGCATTACAACTTTCAGGCTTGTGCAAGGGTTATGTGCATTGTGGTAAACATGATTTTATGCTAGTGTTTGTTGCATGTAAATGCGATTTTAGGTTCAGTTCATATCAGAGGGTAGCCACACTACAGGAATCTCATGAGCTTTTTCTAACAGTTTACTTAAAACCTAAAGTAGCAGAATGACATTTTTAATTGGTATTAATACTGCTTTTGCATTTGTTTTTAAATATTATGTTACTTCTTAATGAGCTGTTTTATAATTTTACCAACAAATACATCTTAATTATTGTATTTATATATTAAAAATTTAGTTAGTTTATTGATTTGTGTGTCTGACTGTATTTAGAGTTGTATGACTGAAACACATGCTGTGTGTAAAATGAATTGCCAGATGTTGAGGATGAGTGATTTATTTTCTGTTGCAAACAGTGTAAGGTGAGGGACCCAAGATTCAATAACCTTTATTATTATTATTATTATTATTATTACTATTATTACTATTATTATTGTTATTATTACTATTATTACTATTATTATTACTACTACTACTACTACTACTACTAAATTGATAACATATTTGAAAAAAAATGTATACACTGAATGAAACTTCAAACATTTCTCTTTATTTGCCAATTCGTAGAAATAATCTAGCTCATCTAATTTTTTTTACATAAATTTTGGAAAAAAAAAAAAAAACACTAAACTGTACCAAAATTCAACTACACAAATGGGCATGTTACTAAGTTCAACCAGTATGTTCCAAAATTCAACAACATTGAAAATTGTACATAAAATGATTCTGAACACTATAAATAAATCAATGACGTATTGTACATGCCTTATAAACTATATAGGAGTACTTAGGGTTCATAACAATTGTTCATTACAAAGTGTTAGTCAATCAAATACAAGAAAAAATATGAAAATCCACTGACCTAAAAAATGTCCAGGAGTCTCTGATGCAAAATCAAATCAATGTCATGTTACTAACTTTCCAAATATAAAATGCTGCCTTTTTGCATTTATAATCTGTTGAACCAGTTATTAAATAATTGCTTTGGAATGCATGTTTAAAAAGTTAACATAAGTTGCCTATCAAAAATAAAATTTATAAAATACAATTAATTTACAAGTCTTACAAATCAAGAAACAATAAACACTTCACAATTACCTTGATTCATTCACATCTACTGACCCATGGAAAACATACTTCATCCACATACCGTATTGCTCTACATTAGATGTAGGCAGGACTCCCAGAACCTGTGCTTGTGTTACAGTAGACATCACCATATTTCGGAACGAAGGTCTTTTTCTTTGAATCAGTAGCCCTCGTTGCCAAGAAAATGGTTACACCTTCCTGTAGCTCCTGGACAATACGTGCATACTTGAAAACGGTTTTCCCTCTTTTTCCACCAGGAAAATAAACCAGAACAAAGCTCCCACCCTTTATACTATATATTCTCAGTGTCTGGGTTTTCAAGAAATACACCATCTTCATCTTGCCTTCCATCTTTATTACTTTCCTCACTTTCTGTATTCTCTTCATTCACCATGGCTCGCCAGATCGCTTCCTGTTTCTCTTTCTTCTCTGCAACCATGAGAGTCCTCTCTTTCTTATTCTGCAAAATGCCGGCTTTGATCTTTTTTTTTTTTTTTTGGTTGCAGTGGTCTACCTAGTAATCCGACGAAACAACGTGTTGTACATTCCTTAAGAACTCTTTTGCCTTTGGGTGGCATGGGTTCAGGCCAAAGACATGCCCTTTTAAACGGCGACGGTATGGTGACAGTGGTAGGTGTGGTGGAAGAGGAACATTTAGAAGGAGGCAAAGTGATGGTATAAGACTTTGAAGGAGATCTCTGTCTGTCTTTGGACTGAAAAGAAGTGGAGGGTTCTGAATGTGTAGGAGGAACGGTGGTCTGTTGTTTGGTTGTTGGACGGGAGGTGGTGATGACACGCCATAACTGAAACAGTTTTTCAAAACTATTGTCCCCATGACGTTCTTCACATGATGCCTCAAACTCTAGTACCTGTGACTCACCTAGAAACTCTTTTACGACTTTCACAGCACACAATCTTTTTTCATGAAGTGCTTCTTGCACTGGAGGTGGAGTAGATGGTAATGAGTTCATAGGACTAACTGTGGGTGATGGTGGTATTGGTGTTGTAGCTTCAGGTCTTCCCGTCACTGCTGGCACTTCCAGAAGTGTTTGTCTTGATTCAGCTGTTGGAGCAGGAATTGCTTCTGTTGATGGAGTCCCAGCGAATTGGGAATCTCTCAAAAGCAAATATTGAACAGTGCTGCAGAGGTGTCCCGAGGAAGTAGCCCACATTTCCGGAAGCCTGCTTTGAGAATATCAGGTGTAACACATTTTTTCACAGTTGCTTCCAACAACTTAGGGAAGTCATTCTTCTTGAAAGTAGTGTTCCCTTTTCATGCCACTTGCTGCAATTGCCACGCATGGATGCTTTTCTTCCGCTCTGTCTTAAGAGGTTTAAAAACTGCAACATACATGGGCTGCAGTACGTATGTTGCGTTTGGCAAAAGTGCTGTCAACACAATCCCATAATCTTTGCAAAAAAACTTGCTTGTGTCCATTGTAAGATGCAATGTGTAGCGATCAGTGGAGAGGACGACAGGCAAACGGATGTTGTTTTCAATCAACCACTTGTCTAATACGTTTGTGACATACTCGTAAAAAAACCTCGCCTGTCATCCACCCACTGCTGGATTTTCCAAGCCCCCAACCTCAAGGCATGGAAAAAACTATTTCATGTGGAATCCTCTCATATGTCCAACAAATGAGAGGTGGGGCCATTTCATCAGCAGCATTTCCATTCACTAACACTGTAACACTCTCTTTCTTATCTGCATTTACCTTTCGGAAGACTTTTTTGTACCCCTTTCAGCGAGTACCACACAGCCTTTTGGGTTCATGTGGGAGTCCCATCTGCATTGAAATTCCGGTGTGGATCTTCCAAGATGTGAGTAAGATAATGGTCCTTTAAATAACTGTCAACTTCTTTGAACCATGACATAATTTTTGCTTCTGTGAGAAGCATATGGCTAGCTGTTAAATTTTGGAGCGTTCTTATAGCGAGCTCAGGGTTCTGTTTCACAAAGCTTGCATACCACTTTCTTCCTGGTTGATCATCTACAGAAGAAGTCTCTCTCTTTTGCTCGTAAATGAAATACTGCACACTATTTAGCAGGTCATCTTTGGTAATTGAGAAACCGGCTTTACAACTGGTTATATGTAGTCTATGCTACCAAAATATTCTCTTCCTCTAAACTTAAAATTGGATTTGCGCAGAGTTTTTTTTTTCTTTTGGTGTTCTGCCCTACACCTTGTCACGAAGAGTGTTGTATGGAAGACCATGCAGTTTTGAGATTTGCGTATGCCCATTCCATCTTTAATATCTTGTATTGCAGCCTTCATTTCACTATATTCATACTGCTGATACTTTTTAGCCATGTCAACGTACAAACAAAAATTATGGACAATCTAACTGAAACCCAAAAATTAAGTTTAATTTCGGTTCCTCTGCTGTATGTTCTGTCTACAAAATTGTATTATTTTAACTTGTGTAGCCACAATGTGGCACTAGTAAGGAAAAAAAGTGTGTAATAGACTTAATTCAATTCTTGTTTTCATGCCGTGATGTGGAGAAACTACTATGATCGGCTGATATTACTTTTCTTAAACACACTACAGAACAATTTTTAATGAGATTTTACATCTCGGTTGTAAAGCAATGTGTATAATTTAGTACTTAAATCACCATTATAGTGCTGGTTGAATTTAGGTACAGGTGTTTTTTTTTAGCATTTTTATTTTCAACCACATTTATAGCACACTTAATAACAACATTTATGTACAGTATTGTTACATCCACATTGTTAAGCAACATTACCTTTTTCTATTGAACGTAACCTAATTTAAAAATACGTGAAATTACGTGATTCAAACCTTTATAATTTCACTAACTTGCTTATTACTTCTAAGAAATCACGTTTCTTCATTAAAACAATAACTCTCGCAACAAAATAATTGTTTACTTCAACAGTTGACAGCCGGCAGGGATGCCAACTAGTACATGTTCAAGCGCAAAGTCCTTAGATAATAATGCACTATCGATACAATACTACACAGCATAAGAGTTATGATTTTATAGACCCGAAAACAAAACTGGTTGAAATTCGGGTCACATACCTTACTTGCCTTTCTTATTAGGATGTATTTTGTGTCAAGTTGTGTATAATGCTAATGTTTACTTAAATAATACTTGTTCCTTTTTAATCCTAGCGTGACACTAAGTTTCAAAATACGATGTGAACTACATGGTCAACAAATTTCGTTGCCATACCATGTGTTATTTATAACACAAAAACTAGTTTGTAAATGCCAATTTCGCTGACTTTGCCCCCAAATAAAATGTAGTTCCTATATGACTTTCAATTAAATTAAAAATTAACATGTAATAGACTTTGCTAATTACACAAGATAAAGTTATGAACACATATTAAAATTCACACATTTTTTTCCCACGAGAGATGAAAAAGCCACAGGTTGGCCATTCTTCGGTTGCAAACGAGAAATTTCCTTAATTTGTCATGTAATTATTTCAAATTCTTATTTATGTCTGCTGTTTGCAAGTACATGTTCCTTGATATTATATAGAACTTTGAAAAGAAGTTAATCTAATTACATATTTTACTATAAATTAATCTAATTACATATTTTACTATTCTGCACATTTATTTTTAAGCCCTGGCGAAAATGTTTTTATTTTTGTCAAGGTGACGCTTTTATTCAGCTATCAGGGCTTCAAAAACGCATTGGACATAAAGCATTGAATGTCCACTTGTGACGCACATTTAACTGGACGACGCTCACCTCCGATTGGAATAAAAATTTCATACTGACTAAGTTTTTACATTGTCCCAGCTGCTTCCACAGAATAATAAGTTTGTCATCTGGCCGTGCAAGTTTATTTATTTGAGAGAAAAGTTACATTGTTGATACAATTTCAAACAAAATTCAGAGAAGGAAACAATCATGTCCCAGACTAACAAAATGTGTTAACATGTCGAAGGTAGCATTCCTTGAGACAACCAGCTCACAATGAATTATCAAGTCCGCCTTATACCAGCATACAGTTATCAAAAACCAAAACTACGACCATTGAAACATGTCCTACTTTCAGGTGCTAACAAATATAGTAAAAAAAGGATCAAACCGTTTGGTAAGTTGTTTTTCATCTGGCACACCCGGACTCGCGCATCTATAGTGACGCACTTGCCCCCATCGCGACTCACAACAGCAGCAGCCTCACTCCAAACATCATGTCTGCCACAGATGAACCACCCAAAACACAATCAAGTTCTGTCACCCTTGGTCAACCAAAAGCACAATCTACGTCTATCATGCTTGGGCCACAACAACACAATGACGGTCCACGCCAAGCCGAGGTATTTCTCTCCGCGCAGAGCCCCTGGTGGCAACCAAACACAACTAAACGTTACCCAAACCTATAAACTAACTGAATTCCTTATGAACAAACACAAAATCTCTAATTGTTAACCATGTCCTATATAAAACATGGCTTACCCAAGACTGATACTTATAATTACAAAATAAAGTTTAATATTTGATACGGCATGTCTTTTGGTTGATCTGTGCGAGTTTGTACATGACACCATATAGTCTCTGTCACACACATATATCACTGAAGTACACGTGTGCTCTGGTGAAAAGCAAAAGCAATAAAAATGGTCACAAGGTCACAATCAATTTTAAACTTTTCCAGTAACTGCTACATGGAATCTGGGTGAGTGAACAATTTTTCCGGCCTCATTTCAAACATATTTACTGTTACATTATATAACTGCTGCAAGAACTGAGATTCAAGCAAAATTAAAGAAACAAAATAATCTCAACCAAAGAAAACTAAATAAAATATCAAGTGAAATAATTTAAACACTGATACAGGCAATGGCAGACATCCTTCTAAATTTCTGACAACAATATCTAAAGATAAAGAACTAAATAATAAATAATAATATCTTAGTTAAAATGTGCAAAACAGAATAAACACAGAAATAATAATATAAAGAAATAAGAAGGCCTAAGTCGGTGAGTGGACCACCTGACAACCCCCCACTTGGCACGTAGAGGTTGTTCCCACAAACCACTGTGTGTCAAGTACAAGGGTTACAGCCCTAGCTGTACACAACAAACAACAAAAGCATTTAAAAAACTTCAACATCAGAAAACAGCAGCAAAACAACCTGACAACAAAATACACAGCACAGTAACACAACTGGAACAACATCTCAGTTTGCATAGCAACAGTAAGTGGATCAGCAGAATACTTCACACTTCACAGCTTATAAACTCCACTCTTGTCAAAGGGCAACAGCAGAGATAAAAACAAAGCATACATCATTTCAGTTTACCCTCTAAATGACATTTATCATGACCAACGACTGTGCGTACATATCCAGTCTTCAATGATGCACAACTAGACTACCAGGAAGTCGCAAACCACATCCCCGTAACTCAAGTCAAATGTACTTGTAGGCAAAAACGCTGGTAAAATCCATAGTCCACTGAAAATAGGAGAAAAACATGCCTAACCTTGAACAAATTGCAACAGAAGTGATTCCAATTGCAATTAGTTTCAAAAAGTGTACTTTTTAACATATCCAAAATCCGACAAAATCCGTCCACGGGAAATGTGTCAAAAACATCAATATACAACAGAAGCTGTTAACGACATGAAATAACATTTATCCTAATT
>PNEQ01126523.1:8367-19613 GCA_003012365.1 Medauroidea extradentata
CGCGGAAACGTATTTGGTGCCCCAAACCTGAGATTAGTGAGATGATATATCGTCGGTTTACTGCCAAAAGTGACAAAGTCAAAATGAGATAAAATTATAAAAATGCTAGGAATATGTACATGTTGTTCACGAACAATTGCCCAAGTTTAAAGTCTATTCGTCGTTTCGTACTGTTGTGTTACAGTATAGTAACATACCAAATTTTTGTTAATATCTACAATTTAATACTGTTTTTAAACGAAATAGCATTTATGACTTAATCACTTTTGGCAGTATACCGACGATATGTCAGCTGATATTGTAGAGGAACCTAAGTGAAAAGCGAACTGCAATTTTACCCATTTTAAAGACTACATGTAAATTGCACTAATTCGATCTGCCTTGTAGTTTTTGTGTCAGAATTGAACGTTTGCACGCCGCTTTGAACGGAATTCGAGCCCAGAACCTCCCGGAATTTAGACCTGAGTGACAAACAACTGCGTCACGTAACGTCGAAATAAATCATGAAAATAAAATGTATTGAAAAAAAAAAAAGATGTGTCCTGGGCTCATAGAGGTTGTACAACACCACGTCTCGATAGGTTACTGTATTGAAACTCCTGTATAAGTTGTTTCTCGCTGCTCGTTCCTGCTTTTCGGATCGTCTGACTTGATTATTGACCAATTAAGTTTTATTCTTAATAATCACGTTTATTATAAAGAAAAAAATTACATACATATTTGTTTAAATATTTACGTAAGCATCACTCTGACGCAAACATTTCAATATCGCTTCTTGTTAGATAGATATCGTGGGTTGATGGAAAACAAATTTTGTGCTTTTTCACCCTTTTGGGTGTCGAATTTCGAAATATTTTAAATTTACATCTTAGAAATGTGTATAAGTATCCAACTGAAGTGTAAATCACATCGCTAGCCCGTTCAGTCGAATCAAAATCGATCATTTACTAAAAAAAACACATCACCCCTGCACAGTATTGAGAAATCGAATTTCAAAAAATCGGAAAACAGTTTTGCGATAATTTCTGTAATCATCATCCTGAAGCAAAAATTAATTTTATATCTCGACGGGTTCGATAGATATCGAGGATTTATCTAAAACACGTTCAAGGTCTTTTCACCACTTAAAAGAGTAAATTTCGAAAAACCCTTGAATCACGTTTTAGAATACTTTATTGTTATCTCGTGGACGTAAAAAACAACACATTTAGCTCGCTGGGTTAAAGATATATCGACGATTAATTGAAAACGCTTTTCACCACTTTTCTACCCTTTTCACGTCCTTAGATGGTGAATTTCGAAAATTCCTAAAATTTCTTTTTAGGTATTTGAGTAAGCATCAATCCTAAACAAAAATCACGTTGCTATATAAAAAACTATGGGATCGATATATATCGAATGTGAGTCGAAAACTCATATTACCCCATTTTTAACCAGTTTAGGGCCGAATTCGGAAAATATATTTTAAATGGTACTTGGGATATTTACGAAAGCACCAATTGAAAGCAAAGAGCACTTCGATATCTCGATTGATTCGATAGATATGGAAGGATAATCGAAAACACATTTCACGTATTTTCACCCCTTTAAATAAAGAATTTCGAAACGATTTTGAGTCCTGTCATAGACATTTGTTAAAGTAATCAATTAAAAGTTAAAATCACGACGATAGCCAATTGTGTTTCAAAGATAAAGGCGAGTCATTAAAAACACATTTTGCACCTTTTTACTGCCTGGGGGTCGAATTTCAAAAAAACCTAAAACTACTTTTTGAGTATTTACGTAAGCAATATTTTGAAGTGAATATCAACTCTCTATCCCAAAGGGTTCGATGGATATCGATAGTTGATTGGAAACACATTTAAGGTCTTTTCAGTCCCTTAAAAGTTGAACTTCGAAAAATCCTGAAATTGGCTAATATGCATTTTTATGAGTGTCCTATTAAATTAAAAATCACCATGATTGGCCGTCGGGTTCGAGCTCTATCGACGTTTCTTCGGAAACACATTTCACCCCTTTTCACCCCCTTAGAGGTCGAATTTCGAAAAATCCCTTCTTAGTGCTCGCCTACGACCTGAAGGGAACCCCCACCAAAAATTACACGATTCTAGGTCCAGTGGTTTGGGCTGCAGTTTGATATGTCAGTCAGTCAGTCAGTCAATCAGTCAGCTTTCATTTATATATATATATATATATATATATATATATATATATATATATATATCTTGAGAAGAAATTTAGTTATCATTGTTTCTCTATGTGATCTCCATGGCTGCAAGCTTGTCGAGCTGTCTCTTTTAAAACGATAAGTCATTAGAGATAGAATTATTAGTTTATACAAAAAATTGGTGATGCATTGGTCATGGTCTGAAATGATGAACAATTCCAGCATTTTCTGTGAACTCTTACGGAAAACTGTGTAAATCCGATATCAGGACACCCATGCTAGGATTCGAACACGGCTCCTGCCGATTGCGAGTTGGCTGTCAAGGAAGTAAATGTGTTACTGCTGTTATATTGCCGAAATTTTGATTGCAGAATAGAACACTACATGTGTAAGAGTTTCTGCGGTATCATTTATTAAATAATCTGTGTTGTATCTGTAAAACTCAGAAACATTTCGACAAGAAAATCGGAAATTTCTCCGTCTTTGTGTGGGCGCGTATGCGTACTTTTGTGGTGTTTGTGCTTGTGGTTGTCGGGATGTGTTTGTCTTTTTCTTATTCCGTAGTTTAAAATGTTTGGATTTATCGCGATTAACAAGAAAACTAACTTTTACAAACTCGCCCACAAGTCTTCTTTCATTCATCGCGAGGCGTATTCTTTAAGCGAATATAAAAAATTTATGTTGTCATTGACTTACGGTCTTTTATCTGTGTTTCATAAATGTCACAGTGTTTGACTGTGCTGTGAATATATTACTACGGCATCAGTGTTGGTGATGGTGCATTCATAACACAAAAAATATTAAAGCAGTGGTTATTATCGTAATATTTAAGGATTGAGACTGTTAACAAATTTCGTCAGTTCCAGTGAAACCACTTCACCCATTATTTTTTACAAGCAGAGATTTTTTTTTTCGAAAGTTTTTTTTTTTTTTTGTTTTAGAGTTCCGTTAATTAAAAATCAAGTAAAACGAACATTTCGTAACCAAAATTTAAACGTAATGTAAAATTCAAACCAAATCTAACGGGAGGAAACTAACCTCAGCTATAATCCTCCCCTCCCTGTTTACAAATGGATGCACATGCTTTCAACCATTGCGTTAAGCTGATTCGGTTTAAGTAAATTATTAATCATGGCTGTAGAAAGTGACAATCCTTTGCATGTTTTGCATGGTCGATACAAGAGCGTGCCGTAGCTAGCACCACAAAATGAGAGGCACATATCGGAGGTCGGTGGCTTCCTATACAACACAGTAAAAGCCGGTCCTGTTAGGAATCAAACTGGATATTTTTCAAAACGTTTTAAGGAACAACTATTGTAAAAAAATTTTAAGAAAATTGCATAAAACTGATCGAAAATTTTTTTAACATTTAATTTGTAGGTGTAGGAAAATTGGCTGTAGTCTACGAGCCTATTTACTGTCGAGACTCAATTTTCTGGTTGCTGCACCGTTCTGAAGCCATTTTCACTCTAGATGTGGTAGCTCTGGTTTCGCTGTTTGCTTTTTAAATTTGATTTTCTATTAATTACTGAAAGATCTCTAAAGTGAGGCGGATAAACCTTTATTCAGTTATAAATGTAACAGAAATGTAATTGTGTTTGTAGTATACTTTCATCTGAAATTTTTTTGCGGAAGTTCCCGGTTACCAGTCTTTAGGTTTGTCTAGTAAGGTGGCCGCATGTCCAGCACGGTTGTCTATAATTGATATTCTGCTCCTACCAATCGATAAACACAGCCGTGTTACCGAAAAAAAAATATATATATAAGTAGTTCCTCTGCGGTTATAGACCGCATCATTGCACATCCTACATCATCGTACTTCCGATTAGTCTTGCGCAACAACCCCACGAAATTTGGATCGCAAATACTTAATCTTGACGTAAAACGTTAAATCGTTATTACCGTACCTGAAGGTCGTTTTGTCAGTGCTAAGAACGACCGCCTGCCTCCTAATAATCTGGGCAAGAAAGCTCTCAATTCACTGTAAATCCTATCGTATGCACTCATATTGGAGTTTATCCTAGCCTGACGTAAATAGTGTACGTTAAAATTAATTCCAGTGCTAAATATTACGCCTGGAGTGTATCTAAGCTAAACTTAACAAATCTTATCTCTGACATTGAACAGTAAGTTACACGGAAGTAAAATAATGTGCCGTTCGCTGACTTTTCATGTTAGTAATTAACACATAATATAATTTGCATTAATTGCTTACTTTTAATTTCACAGTTTTAGAGCTTTACTAATTATCTTCCAGAACGAGGTAAGTTACACCAATAAAAACCTGCGAAAATTCGTGGAGGGGTGTTTTGCCTTCACTCTATAAAACAGAGAAAATGTTGACTATTCACAAGAAAGTATTTATGTGCGAGTTGTCTTATTTCTTCGATTTATTTTTTCTGAGAGTAGTTTCCGAAAACAGTAAACAGAATTTGATATTTAGCATGCCACTATGCAAAAGCCATAAGATACAAAAAATTATGTACGACAAAAAAGTCACAAGAGCTTTCTCTACAAGAAGTGTATTCGGCGCATTCATAAAATCATGACAATTTTACTATTGTGTAGTTTTAAATGATTATAGCACGCGAGACATAGCCGAGCAAGATATTTTGATCTTAACTGCGAATGTACCGAAGGAGATTGCGAACGAGTTCAATAAAGCTAAAACGGGGAAACGGAAATTTGCAGTGATTTTTTTATACCGCATTTCGCTTTTTTTTTTCTCCGCTCCCCTTCAAGGTACGGCTCTTCTCTATTATTCCATGTTCCAGAATTGCGTCTTCAATCTTCATCCCTTTTAACCGTCGCTTTCATTTCCTCACCATAAAATTTCACGCGGTCATTCCGTTAAGTTACTGCGCGGCAATAGAGCTTTGCGTAACCGACGCTAGAACGATTTTTTTCTGGACTTCGTTGAGGGTTGATGACACGACTATAGAGCAAGAACCCACTATTTACATGCCATCAGTTGAAAGAATCCCTTCAACCAAAGATAGCAGGAGTAGAATGGGTTTCGTGCATACAGGATCTTGCGAAATTGTAGCTGTTGCATAGGCTAGAGCACTCTCCTCCCACCAAGGCGACCCGAGTTTGAGTCCCGGCGGGGTCGTCCCCGGATTTCCATGTAAGAATCATGCCGCACGATGCCGCTGGCCAGCGGGTTTTCTCGAGGATCTCCCGTGTTCCCCACCCCTCTCATTTTGGCGCTTTTCTGTTGTTAAACCTCATTCGCTTGCGTACGCCCAGTACTAAGGCTGTGTCCGAATTCAAATACAGTAGACTCCCGATTGTACATGTGTGGATTATCCGCGCAAAATATTTCACTTTAAATAGTTTAAGAAAAATAAAAAAACATTTTTAAAAATAGTTATTAATAAATACACGCTGGCTTTACTTGCATAATGTTCACAGTATTATGCACGGAACTGTATTTTGAAAGGCCTGTAGCAAACAAAACAGTTAGCTCAGCACATGAATGGATTAATGAGATTTTCCCCTTGGCTCAATAAGATGTCCGTGATTTTTTTGTTATATGTGTTTTCAGATTAAAATCGCATACCTCCTAATCATTAATGCGGATAATCGAGAGTCTTCTGCATTCAATTGATGTCTTATTGCAGGAATGAATTTGACCTTTTTTTCTTTCTACTGAGATCTAAGAAAAGGTAAAAGTGGATTATCCGTGATTTTAGATTATCCGAGGCATCGGCCCCCTCTATTAGTGCGGATAATCGGGAGTTAACTGTATGTACTTTAGTAGAGGTATCCTTGTGAAGCATGCGTTGGACTTAACTACACATTAATCACAAATAAAATTGTAGGATCGCCGTTTTTAGTCCCAAAGTAAAAAAACTAGTACGAAAATCCTGCAGGCCAGTTTGAGGCGCCGCGAACAGAGGCGACGCGATTACAGTCAAGTGTTGCAGGCTATATGTTACCACTCACGTGTCTTCAAGCATTAAACAGTACATAGGCCTCTCTTACAGCTGCAAGCAATTCTGTGTCTCGTGAAACTCTATTTGGGTTACATTTTCGAACGCCTGAAGTTGAAATTTGGCCCTACCTATGCTAACCTCATGACTTGATCAAACCGCTCTACAGGAACGTCACACGTCGGGTACACCGCACTTCAACATAGAGAAGAAAGTTCGGTACAGTCAACCGTATATGTTTGTATATGACCAAACAAGCGTCTAACAGTTGACTCAACCAGACATTTGGTTGTCTTGCAGAATAAGTTGTCTGGGCACTACAACAAGAATTTCGTAGATCATTAAAGTGGTCTAACTGTCGCAAATACCTGTGGAGACTAGTGTAACGTGTATTTTCTGAGTTGATTGTTTGACGTGAAACAAAATAACCTTCCACGGCCTGTCACATTTTACAAAACATTTTGTACCCTTACAAAAAAAGTCTTGGAAAATGGTTGCCAAAAATATTTCGTGACACTTCACAGGCAATGGAGATGATACCTAGAAAAACAATTTAATATTTACATGATCCTTCACAAATATTTTCGCACCAAATGCAACCACGCAAAATAAAAATTCCGTGCGAATTTTAATTTTCAAATTATTGAGCTTTAAAAATGCCATATTTTCAAACGCCGCTGTAGACATTGAAAACACGTTCTTATTGCCTAGCACGCGTATGACGTAATTGGACAGTTGTTTTCGTTTGCCGCCTGTCCGTCAGGCATAATAGCAGATTTTGTAATTTTACACTGACTTTAAAAATTGGGCAAATGTCGGACTTGTGGAAAACTGTGTTGAAGACCTACAACTTCTGTGTCAATCCATCACATCCGGTGACAGAAGTGGACCGTGCGTTTCTGCAGTTATGCAGAGCTTTAGCCCAAGAGATAAAGAGACGTCAAGACCTGGGTCAAGTGATCGAAGATCACAAATTTTCGACTTACTCAGACTAAAGGTTACTCCTGTAAATGTAGCTCAAATAATTTTACGTTTGTTGTGTTCACCTTTACAATTGGTAACTAAAACTAGTTTCTTGGTAATGAACCCTAAGTTAGGTAATATTGATAGCAAATATGCGGTAACGGCTTGTGGTATTTTTCAACGGTTTAATTTCTGTGCTCATTTTATCCCGAACGACCAATAACAAATATCCCTCTCTGTGGATGCCCCTGGGGTGGCTGTGTGACTCAATGGCTGGAGGCTCTCTCGCTAATTTGAAGTGCCTGGCTGATAACGACATTCGCTCTCGAGCGTACCATTCCCCTGCACTTCGCCGCTTAGCCCATCAGCGATAGAGTACGTTATTTACTCTTCCTTTGTTTTGTTACGGTGTCTCATTAACTTCGCGTGACACGCGGTCCTCTGCGTAGATAAAAATGACGATAACAAGGACATCAACTCCGTAGCACACTTCATTACAAAATGGACTGGCCGATAAACTGAACTTGGTCAGTCTACTACTACTTTAGTCCCAATGCCCAGGGATACCTATATGATATCAATATCTACCTGATGTATGGTACAAATATATATATTACTTAAGATCGGATACGTATGCGGTTCACTAACACGAGCAATCATTACATTTTCGTTCTTTTGTTTAATATCATATGATGCATCGTGATTGAGCGTGCAGTTTGTTACTTTTTATCCCTCCAGGAGTTGTTAAGAATAGTATAGTTGAGGTGCAAACATTCAAAACCATTCATGTCCAAAAATCCTAAAATGAGTTATTATATAAATAGATTATAAGAGTTACACACGAGTATATACTCAGGTCCAAGAAACTAGATTATTGTTATATTGTAAATGCCATGTTTCTTCATAGTGCTATTATAATATATGAGTTTCTTCACTTTCCCCTATAAAACTAGATATGATGGCCTGGTTTTGAAATTTTGTTCCTCAGTTAGAGATGATGGATAGAGGTACGTCAATTTCGCGGATTCATCTGGCAGCAGCCTAGACTTGTCAGTCCTATACACCCACTGGCCACAATCGATTATCTATTGACTTATAACCGTACAAGCAGGTAGCAAGCGATAGTACTTCCGCATTATTTCCTTAATTTACTACTGGCTTGCAGCAATCAAACGCGTTTTACAGTATAACAACCGCCAGCTAGTCACAGACATGACAATGAAGCATGCATCATTGGCGTTCAACCTGACCTGGAATGTATCTGCGAAATTTACGTACCTCTAATGATGGTACATCGCGAAAATTGTTTGTGCCAACATACCCTTGAAAACACTGTAGTTTCTTGTGACATGTATGGTTTGGTGATATACGTCTGACACAACGTAGCTGTCTGCGGACCAATAATAGGCATTAAATATTACAATAGCGGGATTCTTATTGGCCCAGTCAAATAGGGCAATAGCTCGACGTACAAACTAAAGCCAGTAATTCATCAGATGAACGTACGTTGAAACCCAGCAAAAGTCAAGTTTTCACGCGATAAACTATAATTAGAGCCCGGTAGTTTTCGCGAAAAAGAATTTTGCAGCACTTTGTTTCAGTGCCTTACGTGCGCACCTGCATCTCTGCTTTGTGGTCAGTGATTGGATGCCGTAACACCCAGTGTGTGGATGTTAAACCCGCAAATCACAGACGTGATGTGTGACAGTTATCCGTTTACTGATTGGCACAGTCAAATGAATAACGACTCTGCAGAAAAACACTCTGTCAATAGCCATGAAGTTGAACTGCAGGTGTGCACGTAAGACACTGAAACAAAGTGGGGCAAAAATCTTTTCGCGAAAACTACCGGGCCCTAACTATAATCTCTAAGTATAGTATAATTCCTTCCTGGATACATTGTAAACTTGAATCAGTGAGCAATGAACTACTTCGGTGAAATTCCATTCGTTACGGTAAAAAATGAACAACTGAAAAAGTGAATCAGTGCTGGTTGTTTCAGTGATTAAATGCTACTGATTTAAAAGTGATTTCCTCTTATTCTCGGCGAATTGCATGTGACTGTAAACTGTTTTTCAGTGCATTCTACAGATCGGTCAGTCAGAAAGCGATTGTTAAATGGAATTCCAGTTATTAATATTCCACATATTGTAACCACTGATTCTAGTTTATAGTGCAGAATTCGGCTTGAGGCTCAGCGTTTCTGCGCAGCATCGTTATTCGTAATTATTCGCACATGGTCTGCCAGCCACTTTTAGTTTCTATATGACGTCTTGATTCCTTACTATAGGTGATTCAGAATAAAGTGAGCACTCAAAAAGCCCTGATTAATTTCTGTTTTCCGCCAGTTTATATATTTCCGCTGCATGTAAACTTAAACATTGACATGTGCTTATATTTACATAGGCTCGTGCAATGTTTACAACTACATTAAACTGCTCCGATAAATGTTATCTACAATATATACTCATTAAATGCGTGGGTGCTGAATATATGCTATACTCTAGTAATCTTCATTGTAAATATCTGCTAGTTAACGTTTTATAACACTGGTTTCTGTGCATCGGCACAATACAACACGCAATTACTGCCATTACGAATCTCGTAAATGCGTGCATAGTATATATGAATTTTTAACTCAAAACCGCCACTAAAAACACACGATATGACACATGCAATTCAAGAATTCAGGTTCCGTTCAGCACACTGCCATGAACAACGACGATGCATTTAACAGAAATAGATAATAAATGATGTACTCTGTAAGTGTGAAACAGAAAAAAAAAAAAAACAAATGCTGTTTGTAAATCCAGATACTCAGGCTGGCGATCGTAAAACATAACAAATTACAGATTTACTTACCAATGACTTCACATCATCATTTGTAATTATATTAATAAACAATAATTTCCAATACTTTTGAATGCGCTTATCCGAAACCCATACTTACTGAAAACGGACAAAAACACAATAGGCGTATTTTAGCGGTTGAATTGGTAGTGAATTCTGTGAACAAAGCATTTTAGCGCTCCTATTTACAGCAGTGTTTGCAAACATGCTGCAAACAAGTTAATGTTTGCACGTTTCTAGCAACCGAGGCAGCAGGACGGTTACAGGGTTTGTTCACAGAATGTTTACCTTTACCATTATTTCCTGTTTTATTTCTGATAAATCTGAGATCAAAACAAACTGTATTCAGGCGCAATATGGACAAGACTTAAGTTATTTTGAAATAAAATGACGCAATATTAACTTTTTATTTCATACAGCTGCATAATTCAGTTTCCTTCTACGCTGTACTTTCGTGAAGAAGGGTTTTTTTACCTTGTACAACCCATTTATATTCCTGATATGGTATTAGCAACAACATAATTTCGTAACTCCGTGGTGGTAGCCATTTCTGTTCACTGAATTACTGCATTTTTGCAATCTTTTGTAAATGCAAACAGTTTCCGCAAACACTTGCCAACAGCTTATAAACAATTCAGCCGCTAAAATACGCCAAATAACTCAACTCTCTTTCAAGCGAAGTGGCGAAAACCGAACTCTGATGCCACCTGCCGGAGGAATTTTGAACTGCCTCTGTAGCACGGAGCGCTAGCGGCATGTACCAACGGTAATTGATGTTCAGCGGCTCGGTTGTGTCACTTTGTGCTGGCTCTAATTAAATCAAATTATTCATTCAGTAGGTATGTCAATAAGCCCATAAATAAATATTATTAAGTATATTTAATACAGAGATGTCGATTGCATTTGATGTTCTTCCGCTAATGTTGTATTCATATAGGAAAATACACGGAACTACATGCAATGATTCGCTACCAAACAATACAATCAATAATGTAACTCTTGTTAATGTTGACTTACATGCAGTAACAGCTAGTGATTTTTTTTTTCAAAGATTAAATCTTTAGTGCTCACTTTATCCCGAACGACCAATAACGTCGTATGAATAACCCACAATCTTGCTTATTTTTATATTTAACTAGCTGTCCCTTTGCGGCTTCGCCCGCGTGTACTATAGAAAAGAGTAACTAAATTTTAATAACGTATTAATTGATGGTGTTACTATATTCTCTGTATATCTTTATAACAACAAATACAAACAGCTTTATCCAGTCCACTACGCTGAGGGTACTTTAATTGCAGAACATCTTTGTTTTTAATTCATCTTTATTTCT
>PNEQ01126524.1:0-19513 GCA_003012365.1 Medauroidea extradentata
TTCTGTGCTTATCATATGACTGAAATCTTTTGTTTATCACATATTAACTTACTTTATTAAGATGGGGGGAAATAATAATGACAGCCCTGCCAGTATTTTAACCGAGTATAAAAATAACAGAACAAATATGTACGGGTTGTTGTAATCTATTGGCTGATAGTATTACAACGTATTTGGTCTATGAGTTTTGTTTAATGACACGACACTTGCTGCTTTGGCCGGGCGCGACACGCGTGCAGAAAACGTGCAGGCTGGCAGCTGCGGGACTGCTCGTGACGTCACCCACCCTCGGCCGGCTGGCTACACAGCGCTTACGGGACCGAGGCAACCTCTCTCTACTAACCTTGAGCTAAATTTACCTGCGTCACATTTTACGAAACACACTGTACTTATAAATAATATTCGGTAAAGGACACAAGTGCTGGGATAAATATTTCAATTATTAATTATAACCTAATATCCTTGAATATATTCATTTGTGTTTCGTATCTATATTTCCTATTTGTAGGCTCAACAATTTTATCCTTGTTATTTTCACAGTTTTTGCTGCTGATAAAATTAATGCTGCATTTTGCCATTCACTCCTGTTTTTTTTCATACGATGCATGACGAAAATTTTCGCTGTTTCCGGAGACATCAAAGTCAAATCACACATTACAACTTCATCGGAGTCACAATAATATTTGTACTTATTCCTTGCAGTCGCAAAAAAAAAAAGTTCAATCTTTATTTATAACTATAATATTAAACAACATAAAATATTACCAAGTTCCATGTGCAAACAGGATAAATAAACGCATTCACTAAACCTCGTAAACATTCGCTTGCCATTTTCACATCTACTTCGATATACTTGAATCTCGCTTTCGCTGCCGAAAATCGGTTCTGTCGATTCACTTGCAATTGATTCTCGAATCGAAGGCGTTATTTTCTACGGAAAACGTGAATTTTTTTTGTAATTTCGCACAGGATGAGACTTCATGATTTTAAACAAAAAAAAAAAAATTTGGCGACTTTACATGTCGCGAAAAATCACTTGTCTCTAGAAATATCTAAAATTGCAGCTGTCAAAGTACCTTCCAATTTCTTGATGACTGACAATGAAACTATCGGTGGCTAAGAAATTCCCGCAGAAAAGACAAATTTCAAGTACATTTCCCGCACATTCCCGAGCCCGAAAAATTCACGTACAATTCCCGTACTTCCCGCAATTTCCCGATCGCTGGACATCCTGGACGGGTTCAATTTTCCTGCACGACTCTGCTAAGGTGCTGTTTAGGCCTATGCAGATTGCGTTGTAGTTGAATACGTAGTGCGCACATGCTGGTAACATTCGTGGATGTCGAGGCACTGGCTATAGTGATTTGTTTGCGGTGGTTTCTCTTTGCTCAGATTTTACTCTTTGTTCCGCTCCCCATTTTAGCGTCATGGCAATGGTTGGAGTGCCCGATTTCGTACTACAGTACGATTATTTACAGCTTTGTGATTACGTAACGAGTGCAGGTATTGAATTTGACAGAAGTGAAAATGTCACGGCCTTGCGGTTGCGAGTTATGACGTACATTAATTCGTTGAGGGTCGTTAATAATACTAACTTGGGAGGCTTGGTTGACGTCAACGACGGACCTGTGTCAGCTCGACAGACGATGGTAATGGAGAGGGCAAATTCTATACCGCAGTTGACAGACGTTGATCCTGACTCAGTATTACGTTTTTTATTGTCTGCCGATGCCGTTTATTATGGCCTGCGATGTGTGAACCGCGAAGAGTTCTTTTTGACTTGTTTATCGACTCGTTTAGTTCAACCAGCCGCTAGTGTGTTAGCACATGTTACTGCTTCAGCGGTATGTTACGAGACATTTAAAACGCATTAGTTGGAGAGTGCAGGCGGACCTTCGGGGTGGTCGGCGGCAAAGCGGCGTTACGTCTACAGATTCCAAAGACCAGGCGAATCAGTGTCTATGTACGTTAGCGTTGTTTTGAGTTGTGCCCGAGCGATGAATTTAAAACGTCCGGAGCATAAACTGGTGCAGGGCATTGTGGATCGCTGGTCACCCGGTGCTCGTGCGCATTGTTTTTTGCAGTCTACTCCTACGCACGCCGAAGGATTGCATCAGTTGGCCCTTGAGGTCGATCATCAAATGGACTTGGAGACCGAATTTTACAGTCAAGTAAAGTTGGATGTAGAACCTTGCGTAATGACTGGTGTTGATGGCGCTCGTGGTGTTGTCGATTCAGTCGGTCGGATGCCAGGGGGCGTTGAATGCGGGCAATTAGATAGTGCGCGAGGCCTACCCTTGTCGCACGCCGGCAGAGACCGCGGTTCGAATGCCGTGAGCTTTAGCGGCAATCAGAGGGAGGCTATAAATAGATTGCTGAGTCGCATCCCGGCCATCAATATGATTGCTGACCGAGGGAGGCCTCAGCGCCCCGTAAGTTCGAGGTGCCCTAATTGTTGTGAGTGTGGTCATGTGCTGGCTGACTGTCGGCTTCCTCGGGTAAGCCTTGGGTCGCGGGCGTATTTTGGTTGTGGCAGGAGCGGACATATTAGGTCACAGTGTTCGGGAAACTGACTTACGCCGCCCCTTTGCGCGTCAAGCACACGCGGCGTGTTTCCTTTGTGACGCATCATGATTCCTTTGTCTCTGTGTGGTTGTACGGGCTCTCACATGCCGCCCTGTTAGATACTGGGGCTTCTCATTGTTTTGTTCGCGAACAGTTTTGGGTGCTATTGATGCGTAAGGATCCACGAGTAGTTTCCAGATTGCACGACACGTCTGCTCTCGAAGTGTGTGTGGCAACAGGTCAAGTCGTAGAATGTCGTCGTTCAGTATTTTTGCATATCAAGATCCACCGGTTTTCTTCGACACATCAGTTCTGGCTAGTACCAGGTTTGACTGCCGATGTAGTGCTGGGCGTGAATTTTTTGTTCCGGGCACGAGGTGTGGTCGATGTCCTTGGTCGACAGCTGGTATTTATGTTTGCTCCTGAATCTCAGTGTCCCTTGCATTCTTTGGCATTTAGCGATGGTAAGTTCTGCGCAAAATGACGACCTAGATCGCGTCTTGCACGAGTACTCCAACGTGATGACACGTATGGGTCAGTATGACGTCCTGCCGTATAAATTTTCTGTGGTGGATGATGTTCCGGTTCGTGTCCCATTTTACATGTACAGCCCCCCTAAGTTGGCAATTATGCGAGACATTGTTGACAAGATGTTGCGTGAAGGAGTAATATCACCAACTTCGGACTATGCTAGTCCGGCGTTTTTGGTAAAGAAGAAGGGCGGAGGTTACCGGATTGTGACGGATATGTCTAAAGTAAATGCTAAGATCTTCTTGGTTCCCTTTCCTGCGCCGACTGTAGACACTGCCTTGCAGCATTTGGGGAAAGCTCGTGTGTATTCTGTGATAGATTTTAACTCCAGCTTCCACCAATGTCTTTTGCACCCAGACTGCCGGAAATATACGGCATTCCGTACCCCGTGGGCGCAGTTTGAATTCAATTGTATCCCTATGGGAGCAAAGTTCGGGACGCAGGCATTGTCTAGGGTCCTAGATCATGTCCTCACGGATTTGAAGTTCCAGTGCGTCTATAATTATATAGACAATATTATAGTCTATAGTTCCAACTTGACTGAGCACTTGGGTCACTTGCGCCTAGTGCTTGATCGTTTGCGCGGGGATGAACTCACTGTTAATCCGGCCAAGGTCACCTGGCCCGCATCGTCGGTACATTTTTTGGGGTATATCGTTTCGAAAGGGAAATTGTTAATGGATCTGGAGCGTTTTCGCCCGATAGTTGATTTTCCCAGGCCGAAGAGCGTGCGTGGTGTGTCACGGTTCTTGGGTTTGTTGGGTTACTATTCCCATTTTATCCCCCATATTTCTGAATTAGCTGCACCTCTAAACCTCTTGAAGCGCAAACATGCTGATTTTGTTTGGCGAGATGAACATCAGGCGAGCTTTGAAAAGCTAAAGGGTGACTCAGCAAATGCCCCTGCTCTGTACATGGGCGACTTCGATCTGCGCTTCGTTTTGCACGTGGACGCCTCTAGTTTAGCCCTAGGTGCCTCGCTGAGTCAATGGAGGGATGGGACTCTGTGCCCTGTTGGCTTCGCGAGTCGCACGCTATCCGATGGTGAGCGACGTCTCAGCTCCCTTGAAAAGGAAGCTTTGGCGTGCGTGTGGGGAACCGCGAAATTTGATACCTTCCCTATTGGTGTTGAGTTTGACTTGTGCACAGATAACCAGGCGGTTTCATGGTTGTTGAGTGACTCAAACGATTTCGGTAAGTTAGGGAGATGGGCTTTTCGATTAATGAGGTTTCGATTCACTATTCAGCTGCAGATGCGTTGTCTCGAATGTTCGATCCGGACGATTATGAAGTTGAGCCTTCGGGCTCGTCGTCCTCTGCTATGCTGAGTGCGGCCTTTACTACCAGTGAAGGTTTCTACGTGCGTTTACGCGATTCGCAGGCCACGGATCCGGATTGTCAAAGACTTGTCCGAGACATTCGACGCGGTGAGGATGTGCCGTATGTCATCATTGACGATCTGATACATCATGTAGGTCGTCGACGGCGGGTGAAGCGTTTGCTTGTCCCCGAACGATGTCGGGCTGAACTTATGGTGTATTTTCACGACTCCCCCTTTGGGGGACATTTGGGCCGGCAAGGCACATTGAAGAAATTGTGTGGCCATTTCTACTGGCCTACAGTGGCTAAGGATGTTAGAGAATATGTGCGCAAGTGCGATCTGTGTATGCGCGCTAAGCTCATGCAGAATTCGAAGGTCGGGTTGTACACCGTCAATCAGGTGTCTTACTGTTGGGAAGTCATCCATTGTGACGTGTTTGGACCCTTGATGCGGTCCACTAAGGGAAACATGTATATTTTGATCTTGTTGGATGTGTTTTCCAGTTTCGTTGATCTCATCAGTTTGAGGTCAGTTAAGAGCTGCGAGATCGTACGAGCGTTGTCGGACAGTGTATGGTCTGTGTTTGGGTCGCCAGTTACCCTGGTCACAGACAACGCCGCCTATTTCATGTCAGTGGAATTTCGGGATATGTGCTTCAGGTGGGGTATGTCCCGATTCACCTCGAGCCCTTATTTTCCGTGCGGAAACAGGGTCGAGCAGTTCAATCGGAACCTGAAGTGCACTCTCTCGGCGCTGTACCACGCACAGCAGGCTCATTGGGATGAGGACCTCGATCTGGTTAACTTAGTTTTCAACTCAGCCGTTCATGGTGTCACGGGGCAGTCGCCAGCCAGAATTGTCTTGGGGCGAGATGTCCTTCAGCCATTGCTTAACGTGTGGGGCGTTCCCAGTCCGGCCCCCCCCTGTCTGATGCAGCTTGAGAATTGTTGGCCGCAAATGTCTTAGGACGTCTGTATGATGAGCGCAGTTGCTTGCGGGCGCGCTTTAACGCCGGCAGGGTAGCCTCCGATTTCCAGGTCGGGCAGGTTGTGTACTGCAGATTGTTTACCCTTCCCTCTCGTGTTGACGATAAGGGGAGTAAACTCTCCTTGCGTTTCGCCGGACCGTTTGACGTTATCAAACTTCGGAGACCAAACACTGTACTGCTCGCTGATCCACTTTCCAGACGGGTAGTCCGTAAGGCTCATGTGTCTCATTTGAAATATGCTGTGAGGGAAGAGGACAACAGTGATTAATTGCCTTTTATAAGTTCTGTTGCAGCCTGTCTGTCGGCACGTGAAGATGTCGGCCCTTCCACTTGTCTAGTTCTGCAAAGAGAGTGTCGTGGATCTACGTTCAGCGAACCCGTTCCTACTCCCGTTGTCAGTAGTTAGCTTTGGGGTCTGTCAAGGGGCTGGGTTTGTATGAGTAATGTTGTGGTTTGTGTGGTTTGTGTTTCTGAGTTGGCGACTGTTTAGTGTTTGTGTGTGTTGCAAGATCGGCCTGTCATGTGGTTATGTGATATGTGTTGGTGTTGTTTGTTGTGTGTAGATTTTTGGTAGTACCTTGCTAGCAAGGCCCCGCGGGGGGGAAAATAGTTTGCAATCGTTAAGACTTGTAAAAGTCACTGAACCAACTGACCTCAGATGTTACACTGCATATAGTGATGCATACTACCTATTTCACGTAGTGCTAAAATCAAAGTCAAAATAGCACATTTTATTTGGTGTGCAAGTGTTTGGTGGCTCCTGATCTAAGTCATAATTTTATTCTGGGTGCAGATTTTATTACTTCGACTGGTTTTATGCTCAATATGCAAGATAAACATATTTTCTTTAAATTTTAACCTGAATTAAAAATCCCTTCGGTCTAAAGTGGACAAAAACTACGTTGTTCCTCGGAATTAGAGTCTAAACAGTTTGATATTCCTTATGAACATTTGAATTCCGAACAAAGTTTAGCAATTAAAAATTTGTGTGATAAATTTCCTAATGTTCTTACCTCTGAATTAGGCTTAACAGATCTCCTGAAGTATCAGATTAAATTAACTGAAAATCAGTACGTGAAAAGTCAGCCCCTCCAAAGACTGAGATTTTAAGACAAGTTTACGATTTATTAAGAAAGGGTATTATTGAACAATCTACAGCTCCGTATGCCAGTCTGGCATGTCTAGTTCCTAAACCTAATGGAAAAGTGGTAATAATAGACTATCATAAAGTTAACCACAAAACTGAAATAGAATCTGTACCTCTTCCTAATTTGCATTCTGCATTTCACTGATTTGCCAAAGCTAAATTCTTTACAACCGTTGATTTAAATTATGCTTACCACCAAATTCTTCTAACAGAAGACTCCAAACCAGTCACTAGTTTTTGTGTACCATAGAATTTATATCAATTCACTCGTGTTCCTTTTGGTCTAGCGATGGGTCCTCAAGTACTGACCCGTTTGTTACACAGGATTTTCCACGATGTCAAGTTTAAATATGTGTGCAACTACCTGGATGATTTAGTTGTGTGCTCTGAGAACTTCGATCAACACTTGGAACATCTAAAATCTGTGTTATCTAGATTGGTAGAATCTACGTTGACAGTTAACCCCAAGAAAGTAAAATTTGCAGTTCAGGAAATCTCCTTTTTAGGACACAAAATTTCTTTTAAGGCATTTTCACTGATCCTGAACGAACTGAAGCAATTCGTGAATTTCTACCAACCCGCAATGTCAAAAGTGTAGCTAGATTTATTGGGATGGTTCAGTTTTTTTTACAAAGTTCATACCTAATTTAATAGAAAAGGCTGCACCTCTTAATAAATTACATAAGAAATTATCTAAAATAGAGTGGGATGAAGATCAACAAAAGGCTTTTGAAATCTTGAAACATGATATTAACCATCCTCCGGTACTAAGCATGGCTGATTTTTTTCGTAAATTTATTTAGCAAACTGATGCCTCTAGTTTGGCTGTGGGGGCTTCTGTACCAAGAAATTGATGGCGTTCGCCAGCCCATCGCTTTTGCATCACGCTCACACTCCGTACAGGAACTAAAGTATACAATTTATGAACTTGAATGTTTGGCAGTTGTTTTCTGTATTGATAAATTTAGACAGTACCGTATCTAGAGAATTCTGACTTTATTTTGGAAACTGACAACCAAGCATTTTCTGGCTCCTTGCACATCCACGACAGCTAAGTAAGATCGGCCGCTGGGTGAAGTGTATTTATTGCTTCATAAAAATTTCAAGTTCAACATATTAGAGGCACACAAAATGTAGTGGCAGATTGTTTGTCTCAAATGTTTGAAGGAAAGCCAAGTGCTAATGAATCAGTCTCTTTTACTTGTTGCGTAAATAAATAAATAATTAAAGTTTTCGATAACTATATAATAATCAGAAAATATTATTTTCATACAACTTAATCCGAAAGTATTCTCCAGAAATCAACAAAATATCAGTCAATACAATAATCTTTTTTCCATAGAGTAAACAAAAAAAGTGTACTACAACATTCCCCCTCTTATTAAAAGAATTAGTGAAAATAATTATATGGTATTTAAAAATGTTACAGGACATGATGAGTTGTCCTACACGAGAAATTGTCTCAGTGCTTGCGTTTGATGAGGTTTTGATATCCTTACTTTTGATCATATCATTGTTGGTTGTATTCATAGTTGAACTGATTTTCTGAGTTTCACTTTGTAAAACTTCCATAAAGGCAGGTTTAAGACTATCAATGGAGATGCGTAGTTTTTGACATCTTCTGTCTTCTATGTTGAAGAATTTTTCTTGGCATTTTAAAACGAGGTAAGGTCCATTATAAGGAGGTTGTAGTGATGTGCGCACAGCATCGTGATGAACAAAAACATGTGATGTGAGTTGAAGTTCAGGATGGACGAATGTTGTCTTGTTAGTGCGTCTTGCGGTGGGTACTGGTATGAATTTAAAAATAGCAGCATGTAGTGATTATAGAAATGAATCTGAGTCCATCATTATTGGTTCTTCACTGAAAAAATCTCCTGGAAGGCAAATCGTAGTTCCATAGAGCATTTCAGTGCTTCCTTTACTGCACAACACATGCCGAGTAGAACTAAAGGAAGTGCTTGAACCCATGACGTATGTTGTTGTAAATGGCACATGAGAGCTGCTTTCATTGTTCGATGTTTACGTTCTAATAACCTGTTAGTTTGAGGATGATATGCTGTTGTGTTGGCAGTGTCAATTCAGAAATTTTTTTTTGATATAACGAAAAAGTGTGCTTTCAAATTGCCGTCCTCGATCAGTTGTTATATTTTGAGGTATGCCAAATTGTGAAACCCAACAAGTGATGAAAGCCGTTGAAACTGTCTCGGCATCTTGGTTTGCAATAGGAATGGCCTCAAACCATCTTGTGTAATGGTCAATAGCAGTAAATATGTAACGAAATCCTTCACATACCGGTAGTGAACATATAATGTCTGCGTGTACATGAGAAAAACTTTCGTTAGGAACTGTGTAAACAGAGAGTGGAGATTTGGTATGTATATTTATTTTATTCTGTTGACAAAAGATGCAGCTTTTGTCCACAGTCTGACATGTTGATTCATTCCTGCCCAAAAATTTTTACTTGTTACCAATTTTTGTGAAGCCTTAATACCTGCATGACTGAATTTGTGGATACCGTACTTTCAAATAATTTGCGTCATTGTATAGTTGGAATGTAAGGACGGATGACTTTATTTGATGTCTCACAATAAATCTCCTTATCTGATTCTGGTAGTTTGATTTTGACCATGCGGAGCGGAGGATTTTTTTAGTGAACGTTGTAAATCTTCGTCGTCTTGTTGAACAAGGACGAGTGTCCCCCGAGTTTTAAGTAATTGTATTCAGGGGGGGTGTGTCTCCACAATTTCATGTTAGGGTTTGCTACTGAGTAATGAGACTCGCGTAGCACACGTTGCGAGTGTTAGTTTCCTAGAAGGATAGGGCTAGCACATTTTTTTTTGTTATTGGTTTTGCTACACCTTTCTCAGGATTCTCAACTAGGGCTTCTAAATGTTCCGTATTGTTTACTTAAAAATGATTCCATTTACACGCCTGTTAACAGTATTTTGTGAATTTAATGTTTAGTGTAATTTTGTAACTTTTGGATTTTGTACTTTAATTTCTAACATTTTGGTTTTGTTGGCAATTTGAGTTTGTAACATCTTTGAGATTATGTAATTGATTATGTTGAGTTTGAATAAATCGCTGTTGCGATTGAACCTGGAATTTACTATGTTTTCTTTGAGGCTAATCTATAGATCACCTTTTTCATGATTGCAATATACAAATGGTTTTGCTTGCAGCTATTGCTGATTATTAACTGGTATTACTTTACTGAGGTTATGAATTCTATCTGTTTGGATTGAGGTTAAATCCTTGCCTAAACGTTCTTGTGAATAATAGGGAGTCGCAACCCACGCTTTATTCCTGTGTTATTTGTTAGTTACCGTCATCATTAGTGAGGTTAGCCCCGATGATGGGGTGGTGACGGTATCAGGTTCACAAGACGGAAGATAGATAGCTGCACCATAACATATTCCGACATTCAATGTTCCAAAAACGCCATTTTGTGACGTTCTTACCTAAAATCTTCGAGAATTACATGCACAAGTGGTTGCAAATTATCACTTTCACAGCCAGTATGTGCAGTAAAAATAAATTAGGAGTTCCAGGATTACATAATACACGAACATATATTTATTTTCCAAGTTCGACATACCCGGAGACAAATGTTTCTACACGTGGTTAATATGTAGCGCTATTATCATGCTCACTTGTGAAATGCACATTTTACGACATGCAGTAACGCATTGTTTAAGCAAATTATACGCCAAGTTAATTGTTTTAAGTATGTATGGTGTTAACCCAATAAAGAAAAATATCATGCTATTATTTATATGGTTCGTGTAAAAAAGTAAACGCATTCGGCGCGAGAGAGTTATAAGACGTAGTGAAACAGCCTACAAGAAGCTGTACTATAGTTAAATGAGCATATGTGCATGCGCTGGAACTTTGCGGCTATAATACGTAGTTGATTGAGACAGGCCGGGCGGCTTGGCACAGGCGGCGGAGCCACCACACGGTTTTTAAACTGTCACTGCCACATTTTTTAACAGACTTTCTCTATTTTAATTTTATTTTTAATATTGTGACTTGCCAAGTAATAACTGCAACTCTACAATTCATATTTTAATGCCGTGAATTAGATAACATATGTTTTATTCATTGTCAACGTAATTCCATAAAATTTTTTTCGTCGTAGAATTTTGTAATTTTTTTAGGGTTCCTGAGATTGTATTTGTATAATCGCTACCTTTGTAAAATTCAGGGTTCATAAAATCGGGGGTCTAGTGTATTATCCTTCCAAGTTATTCATTTTCACATATTTTGTGAAAATATTGTTTCAAAATTCAAACTTCATAGACTTATTTCATTGTAAATATTAATTTTAAACACAAGTTTTCTGTACATTTTGTGCTCGTAATTTACTGAGGAATCACCTCCCACGGCTTGTCAGCCGAATTCTGCCCCAACCTGTATTCAATACATATACATATAAAACAATCTGCTTTGATACCCTATTGCGTTTGGTTGCAATGCATAACAAATTTAAAAAACAGGTGCATTTTGATGATGTAAATAATGTCTGATGTGTGATACATTAGTGCAAAGCATTATGTTCTCAATCTAAGTTTAAATGTTTCAACTGCACACATTGAATTATATATTTTATTAATTTTTTACAAACCAAGAGATTTACTAGAGGATTTCTACAGAACTCTTATTTATCAAAATCACAATGTTATGTGGGTAGATAAATTACAGTTTTTAACAGTCATAAAGAAGGATTTAAGTTATAAGACAAATAAAAATTATGTGAGTTGCATCTTAAGGACTCTTTTGGTTTTTACATGTTAGGAAACCATAGTTAAAATCAATATGTTGAGTCTGCACAGAAGTCTTTGTTTAGGACACAAACTTAAGGCATCAAGGAGATAATAAGCATCCAGTGTGACCACGGTACAAGTTGTTGGAAAAAATAATAAAAATAATGTGTTCTGGAGATTGTGCAAGTCTACAGTACAAAACATTTGTATATGCTTCAGTCAGCTGACTAAATTTCAACTAAACAGACCTTTTAAGTTCGAACAGGTGCTGCTACCACTACATATATACTACGTATATGTTTTTCAATGTATTATTTATCTAGTAACAAATTTTCAAGTCATTAACCGACTTAAAAAAAAATGAAGAGGTTGTCAATTTGGTTGTATTTTTTTAATGTTTGTTCCCTCAGAACTGTCATGTATAAACTGATTTGCAAATTAATCTTTTTGTTGGAAAGGGGAAATTTTCAGGGGGTCCCATTTTAATTTCATTGGCATTGGACTTTGGATTTAGAAGATACACCATGGAACTCCTCAAACTCGACTAGGAAATGTATAGCGATTGAAATATTGGTAGGTTTGTGACAGTCCAAGACTAGGTATGTACCCAAGTATGGTCAAGGACATTCTAGACCGACTTGGACTGTGAAGGGACAATGGTACTCCGTAAAAAATCAAGAAATAAAAAATTTATAACAAAAAATAACACAAACTTCAAAAATATATACTTTGAAAAAAAAAAATCACTAAAAAGTAAAATATAAATATGTTATTTTCAGTCTACTCTGAATACAATCAATTTAATAGAACAGTAATGCACACTTATTGATACTTTAGGAGTCTGTGCCAACCAAGCTTTTAAGAAATTTTTAGAAAATTCTAGAAACTTACAAAATATATTTTAAGCTACATTAAACAGATAAAGAAGCACTACCTAATAAACAAATTTACAATTGAACACAACGGCCTAAAGCGACACCTTAATTACAAATAAACCTAAATAAACCTACGTATTTACAAAAATGAACAACACTGAGACAAAGCAACACCTCGAAAATCTATTGACACAAACGAATACATGTTGTGTAAAAAATTCTAAATACCTTAAAGTGATTCTAAGCATGAAGAAACCACAATCAAATACAATTAGAGAAAACTTATAGCATACAAGCACATCAAAACTTTAGATATTGGACACTACTGTCAACAACATCAGCCCTCAGCGTCTGCCCACATTTGGGTCGCTCACTCAAGGTGCTCCCCTCCCAGCCCCGCTGTATACGCCCGCCACTGAGTCCCGTGCTGTTCAACACCGTGTGACTGCTGTCTTTTGGTCTAGTAGGAAATGCTTAGTTGTAAGACAATGTTAAATTTTATTAAATTAGATGCATCCCTATGCTACTTCATCACACGTTTATTAATCTTGGCTGGCACTGACTAAAAAATAACAATTATATATTGCTGTCCTAATAAATTGATTGTATTCTATGTAGTCCAAAAATAATGTAATTATTTTTAACTTTTTAGTGCATTTTTTCTTCATGGTAGATTTTTTTTGTCTGTGTTATTTTTTGTTAAAAATATTTGTGCATTTTCTGGCTTGTTCATTTCAAAGTTTATGACTGCAATAATTACTATTAAGTATTTGCTTAAAGATCACAAATATATACAATGATAGTGACTACGCATTATAATGAAACAGTTTTCATTTCTGCTCCAGAAAAATTTAGTTAAAAATATAGTACCATATTTGTCAACTTGTGGTAGGCTACCCGATTCTGCTTTTATTAAACTGTTTGCCATTCCTTGTAGTGGAAGTTAATATTTATAATGTCCATAACACTAGCAGCAGCTCATACCTGACCACGTGCCTGCGTGAGCAGTGTCTGTGCAGACACAAGTAAGTGTCCTTCGGCATGTGATTATCGCCCCGTAACCCTAAATCATAAACTTGAACGGAAAATAACTAAATAACTGCCATTTTTATGCAACAAAAGTTGCATTTAAGCTTTCATATGTACATCAAAATGCTCCTATGCAATTTTGCACCATATTTAATAAATATGCATGTTGTTTATTACTAAATCATTAGTCCTTGCTGAAACATTTTTGTCACAGATAAAAAAACCTAACCTCTTTTTTTTTATTTGTTAATAATTTCATTAGCTAAATACACTAATAAGAAATTTATTACAGGTTGTGAATTTGGAATCAATGTTGACTTCATTATTTTCATAATCAGTTACACTTACTTGAAAAGTACAGCATATCCATAATGAAATGTCCCACATGTATTGTGTGCATGATTGATAGGTAGGGCTAGGAATATTTCGCGATTTCAATGACCAACATGATAGAATCCATTATCCTGTGCATATAGAAGCCTTACCATTTGTCCATTACCTGCTACTCATTCAGACAGCAGACAATGAACGAATAGACGGGGCTTGAGTAAGCATAGGACACATTGGATTCTAGCATGCAGGTTATTGAACTCGTGAATTTTTCCTAGCCCTACAGATAGGCCATCTTTCTTATAAAAAAAAGTCATGTTTATCTTATATGTGGACATGCTGGATTGGTATGCTGTCCAACTGTAACATCTGCAGCAAAATGTTCTTTTCAAACAAGATGCTGCTCTAACTCACTGGCTATTACTTGTACAGCAATCGCTGCATACAACTTTTACAGGCTAGCAGATAGGAAGAGATGTACCGACTGCTTTATCAACACATTCCACGGTCATCACATTGTCATATTTCTTTTTATGGAGCTACATTTGGACACAGTTAAACCTATGAAAGTTCTATATCTATAAGCCTCATTTGAAGATTATAGAAGCAATCAGCACCATTACTCTGGGCACAATTACAGCCGATATGTACAGAAATGAAATAAAGTATGTTACCAAAGGGGCTTAAGTTGAAGTACACTGGTTTTTCCCTTAAAACATAGAAGTGCTGTGCTACTCACGAGTGTCAACACACTGCCTATGTTTCATATCTTTCATTCCAGGGAGCCTGACATAATTAGGGTACTTTATTCTGAACATCCTGTATCACACCAAGGTCCTTAATTCTGTTGACTAATTGTATATTCTCCCAAAACTAATGGACCCTACATATATATTTAATAACCATATCCACACATAGTGAAATATTATTTTTTACTTAGCTTTATTCACTGTGCAAGTATAATATGATAGGTCTCGTGGATAAATTCTTCAGAATATAATACTTCCATATGCATATTTAAAAAATATTTTTCTAAAAACATTGCATTCATTAAGCTTAAAGTTAATGTAAATAGACATCACAGTAAATAGTAAACTGCATAAATGAATCATTTTAAGCATTATAAACACAGATGGTTATGCTTACCAAAAAACCTTTTAATTTGAATAAATTTTTTATGCCATTCATTAGAAACTTGTGAATTTATTGACTACAAACTGCATTTCAACACATAAAACTGTATAACTCTATAACAGACAAGTAACTTTATATAACCAGTTGTGTTAACTATTAGAAACATGTGTTTTTTACTACTGATATGTACTATACTTCATTCTTATGTATTTGCATTAGAAAACACACATTTTAATTGCTTAAACAGCACCAGTATTCATGTGTATGATGTGCCATTACTGAATGTCTTTTTACTATGTTTTTTTTTTAAATTAAGGTAGCGAGACAAAAATATTGAATAAACATATCGCTAACTATGATTTGATGTACTTTTTATATTACTGTACAGTGAAGTAATACTAGTATCCAGGTATGATGTGAGGTTTCCTCAAGTCTAAAAATACAGGAAACTACCGAGTTTTCTTCATGTGTAAATATTATTCACCTCCACAATAACAATGCCAAAAACTCAATGTAAGAGTTTCCTGTCCTCCGTTCGTCTCTCTCACTGGCTGGCACCCATACTTTTCTTATTTTAACATCAAACTACAAATCCCATACAAAAAAAAAAACTGAAATCTTTTTTATCCTTCATTACGAAATTCGATACAGCAAAGAATTTGTAAATCATACAATCATTTAACTGAAATGTATCTTCCTACCTAGGTTGAATGGCACATACATCTAAATTATAATTTATTATTAAACCTTATGTTTCACAATGCACAATTTGCCCTTGAAATAAATGATTTTTTTTTATCTTCTGCAATATTCCAAGTTTTTGGGGTAGTTATAATTTTCCATGAGTACAGTGATATTCTATGACAGGTATTTCTTTTAACTATCACAAAAGATTTTACCATTATTTTCACAACTTCATGGATAATTATAGTTCATAATTAGTATTTAACAGCTCCAAAATTAGAAACTGTTAATATCGGTTCAAAGTATTCTTAAACAAAAATGCATCTCAAGTGACATTTTTAACCACTATAAACTAACATGTTAAATATCTATAGTGATTAAATATTGTACTAAATACTTACAACAGAGATATTCAGTTCAGACACACTTCCCACCTTTGGGTTTGGATTACAAGTTAAGTAGCTTGTGCTACACTGCTTTGAGTCCAATATGGAACCTGTTGTCTGTTTTAGTCCAAGTAATCCATTTGCCCAAGCAGCACTACCAGAAAGCCAAAAGACCGCCAGTATAACAGTCAAGACAAAATCCTGTAAAAAAAAATAACTTCTGTTTTATGTTGACATTACCAGTCACAATTCCACATTGTTCAGTTTATTAAAGAACAGATGCAAGAAAGTAATAGTGATTTATATGTAATAAGAGAAAAACTGTGAAGGATGCTTTACATAAAAAATGCCTAGAAATTTACGAACAAAATTCAATACTGTCAAATTCAAAACACGTATGTACAAATATTGTTAGGGAACATAAAATAATGCAATGAAGAAATACAAATTTCAAAACTCAGGCAAACAATTGTTATTTTGTATGGACTAGTCAATAAGTGTAACTTGGAAGTAATTGTAATTGAATTTCTGTCAACTGTTTCTAACTGAAAAAGACCTTATAAAAACAACTCTGAAGCATCTACCACTCAATGGCTACAAAATAATTCAATATGACTGCCATTCCAATATGGCCACCATCTACATTACACAAGTTTACATTTTTTGCTTCTACACTGTTCATTTTCTATATGATAGTGAAAGTTTTGACTGCTCTTTTATAAATTCAATTACCATTCCAACGACATATAACATTTCACTGTACAGCAATTGTAACAATATATACATAAATACAATTGAAAGTTGAAAAATTTTTACTATCCTCAACATTGTTTTCGGATTAAATTTAATAAATGATATCTTGAACACACTTTACCAAGAGTTAAGATCTGGTGCTTCGACACACACCAATAATTGCCACACGTGCTATGCTCCATTTTAACGGAAGTTTTTCTTCCATAAATAACCACCAAACTCGTATAATTAGTGCAACCATGTTTTGTACATTGCACTCCATGAACTAAAATCCAACTGCTGCAATACATACATAACCTAAACTTTCAGATAACACTTTATACTGAACATTGCAAAAATACGGGACCACTAGTTTAAAGCAAGGCAAAAGCAGCTCTAGTACAACATACAGGGAAGCAGCTCTGTAGCTGTGGCATGTGTCTTTTGGCTTGATATTTGTTTTGAGACTGCTGAATAAAATATAAGTTTGCTTTTGTGAACCTGTATAAAGAAATGAATTTCTGAGCAAGTTAGCTTAAATGTACCTAATGATATAGACTAGTAAGTAGCACAACAAATTTATTGAGTTGTAGCAGTGCATTATGTTTATTTATATATAAGGGTCATCAGCAAGTTAACACACAACATAACAGACTGTACCAGTTACAAACGTGTTCACTTTATTTTAAAGTAATGAATAATTTAAATTTACTGTATAATATTTAGGGCAGAAGTCTCCAAGGTAATGGTTAAGCATGGAAGCTTTCCAAGAGAAGTGGTACCTAGCAATTATTGTACATAACTGTGAGAAGCCTGACTTACTAGTTGAAACATTAGACAGGTAGAGTTAGATATACTTGCCAACCAGTAGCTTACAAGATCAGAACAAATTATCTGATAATACGACATTGATTATAAGAAAACACTTCTATTTGTTGATTCTTGCTAAGATGTATATGTCACGTGATCAGAATGGTCAGCTCTAATAACTGTTTCACATGCGGACACTAATTGTGGAATTAAAATAGAAAATAACACAACTCATTAGATGAAATATAGAATATTTTATGCTAATCAGGTGACTGATATACGACCCTTATTCCATACAAAAAATTATTATCTAAAGATTTACTTCCACTACATTCAAACCCAACACATATAAGGGAAATAGAAACATTCTACTCAGTACTAGCGTCTTTGTACATGCGTAAATGAATATAGAAAACTGGGTACAAGATAAACAAAAGTTTACCTCGGCTAAACTATTAAGTTTTAAACTTAGTCAGGTTTTTATTAATTTGAGTTCTCTGTCTCTCTGGGCATCTGTGGCAGTCCCAAGGCTTGGCAAGTTAATAATTGAAATTGATAATATTAATATTTAAGTTCTTGTTAAAATTAAAAGTCGCAAATTTCCAAAATAAAATTGTTCAATTCAGGCAGTTCTCATTAGGCACGTTAATTTAGAACTCAATACTCAATAAATGACACCACAAACATGACATAACATTTCAGAAAATTTTTATCTGCATCTTATGTCTCCCCAGATGTCTTGATGCTCACTTCAAAGCTAAACTAATTGAAATATGGCGAATGCCTCTTCTTAATTAGGCTAACAAACTGAGTATCGCAACCTAGCCTAACTCCCTCCCTTGGTAGAGCTATATTCCTTATGATGCCGGCAGAATACAAAGGAAAAACATTTCCTCTGTCGTAGACATGTCCATTCTCAAAGGGAGTAACCAAGCAAGACAGAACAAAAATGATGCTTCCTGCCAAGTCCATCACAGCAATGGAAATTTAAATTCGGAATCTGCATCTATCGGTGCAGCTAGCAAACTATTCCTAGGAAGACACCAAGTTCATAGTGCTAGGAGAATGTAATTAGTTTATCCAATTACACACATAAATATTGAAAACACTGCTCTAGGGTAAGTATAACCAAGTCAATCAGGCACATATAATTATGAAAATTAGTAAATATGAAAATTATATGCATTGATAAAATAAAAATATCACAAATTATCTCTGTAATAACCATTACAGAACCAAGATTTCTTGAGGAACTTGAACTTCCTTACGATCACCGGTTTTCAAAGCCTTCCGAAGACGTTCTGTGGCTCCATGAAGCAAAAAATTGATAGATTCTCTAGTTTCACTAATTTTCCTATTTTTTCTGATAGCCTACATTAAGTTTCTTTAATACTTTAACAGTTCTTGCATTTTTAACTTTCCTTTTGTTTCTTTGCAATTTCTTCTTCCTTCAGCATAGCTCCTTTCTCTTAGGTAATGTTCCTTAATATCACCCAAAGTTATCAGTTTCTTTGTAATCTCAGCATTTGTAGTCTCATCAAAGGGAAATGTGTTAAGGTGATGAACCAAACCCAACACCTGCTAGCATTTCTTCATAGAAATACACACCAAAAGAATTTGTGGTCAAATAATACATTTTCTTAGGACAGATAGAAAAGCCATCTGGCTACTGTCCTAAACACCCATTCAAACATAGATTTTATATCTGAACATAAATTGTCAGAATAGTTGCTACAAATATTTTCCATTGTCCATATGAATTCAGCATGTGTAGCTTTACCTCTCGAGTTGTAGTAAGTAGGTGCTGTGCTCTGCTCTGCTGGAGATGCATATAGAGAGGAGGAACTTTGAAACCCAAGTGGATCAATGGATGTTGATAATGGCTCTTTGTTAACTGAATCTGATGATGCACTCATTAGCAATAACTGCTTTCCTTCAAGAAAATCACTACATAGTTTTTTATGTTCTGTGCCTTCATAATGCTGCAAAACAGCATCTAGTTTTTTAGTTGTTACTGTCATGACGGCACACAAGCCTTCGCTAGTTCACTGTAACGAGTGTTCTGAAGTGTTGTATTCATTTCGTTACGTGTACTTAATTGGTACATAAATTCATTTTTTTGTTCATGGGTGGGTTGCCTAGTATCAAGATAATTGTACATAAAACCTACTCGGCGCTGTCAGGGTCTGTTGTGACTTCTTGATAAATCATT
>PNEQ01126527.1:0-18794 GCA_003012365.1 Medauroidea extradentata
CAATTTCAGTCTGTGTACCACTAAAAGCGGCATCCACAATAGCTTACAATACGTGGCAAGCAGTTTCTTGCATGCCAAATTGCCCTGCCATCAGATGTACCCAGGAAATACATTTTAAATTTTTTTCTCAAAAATCTTACTAAAAAGGGAGGGGGGGCCTATACGTGGGCGGGGCCTATACGCGAGTAAATACGGTAATGTTTTTTTTTCTCCAGAAATACAAAATAACCACAGAATGACAATCTAGTTTTATCCTCCTAAAATTTAATGTGACATTTATCGCTTAAAAATAATTATAAAAGATGTCGCAAAACTGGGCAAATGGACAATCTTTAGCAATGACTTACTGTCACACCGAATGAGTTACCGAAGCGTTTGCCCAGTTTTGTGACATCTTTTGTAATTATTTTTAAAGCTATAAATATTGCATTAATTTTCAGTATAATAAAACTATATTGTCATTCTGTGATCATAGTATTATATATTAAGGTTTTTGTGTTTCTGTAAAAAAAAATTCCACATGTTCCATTGTTGCATTATTTATATCTCTGGGAATATTTTATATTAACAAAGGAAAAAAAGAGATGACTTTTGAAAAAACTGTCTAATTTCATAAATTTCTTTTTAATAAAACTTTAAACATACCCTGAAACAATTATTCCTGTGGCATTAATAATCAGGTCCCGAAAGATTAATTATAAGGCCAAAAATTTATGTTCGTTAAATCTATTAGTGTCTTTAAAACTTTAGGTAGAAGCTGTAACAGTGAATGGACTATTTAATCATACACTTGTTTATTATGTTAGGAATGAATGAAGTTCAATTTTGATTCACGTTTAATTTTAGGTTGATAAATATCCCTTTCAAAATAGCTGAAAGTGTGATAAATTTTTTTAAAATTACATAAAATAGTAGTATTATAGGAAGGGGTATTTTGTATTCTCCAAGATGAATAAATAATTGAGTGGATATGTCCAGAATACTGCAAAAATACTGTAACAAGGGTCTAAATTACATCTCCTAATACCAGCGTTATAATGTGCTTATGTTTATCTACCAAAAATTAATAATTGAGCGATGGCTACATTACTAATGCCAACACACGTCTATGTGCATCTCTGAGTCAAGGTAACTTCAGGGAATGATTGCAGTGGATCATGGAGAAGTGCTGGTGGGAAGCAGTACACTCATCAATGTCTCAGAACAACATTCCTTAAAACATCACCCTTACCCAATGTACGTGACCAACCAGACAGTCGGCTCAGAGTAACTTGTCATCTGGCTATACTAAACAGAGGCATGAGTCGCGAGCAGGATAACTCAGGACTACAGTGAGGACTGAGTCTAAGGCTTAGTTGGTGTGCCCATCATGGTACAAGAAATGGATCATGGCTTCAGCAGACATGAATGCCACTGTGTAAACAATGACATTTTGCCGACAGTGATATCTCTGAATGTAAAGAAGATGTTTGTGAAATTGAACTGTGCAAGTAAATAAGGGGCTACGATGGACAAGAGGTCGGACAACTCATCTTCCACATAGGCGATTCGGGTTCTATCTCCAGCGGGTTCGGTACCGGATTTTTAGCATGTGGGAAACATAGTGGACATTGCAATAGCCTGGCAGATTTCCTCGGAGAAACTCCCATTTCCCCTGCCTCTCTAATTCCGTCACTTCTACACACTCACCCCACCTCATCCATATTTTGGGGCCGGCGGGCGTCAGGCTTGGTTCGATAGTCGAGTAGCCGGCCCAATTTTCACCCTGACCTTCTCTCATTCACACTGTGACCCTTTCAGAAGATAGGAAAACATGGTGGATTTCATTTCAACTGTGCAAGTAAATATTAAAAACAGATATACCTCTGATCTAAATAATTTATATATTTGATAACAATGGTTGCAGTATAAACCGGGAGGAAACCGTTGTTCTTTACGGAATGGCTCCAGCATTATGCAAATAAACAATATATTACAAGATCGTGTGTGTGTTAACAGTATTTCTCAAAATTGTTATTTAGATTTCAATACACTTAAAAGGCAGTGTCTTGATGAAGTCCGATGCCTGTCTAAGACCCTTTTCTGTAAAAAGCTCCAGAATAGTGAAATTAAAAACAGAATTTGGTTGGCTTATTCACCATCAAAAAGGTAAAATTATTGTGTGTCATATTTGCTACTTGAAAAGTGTGAAACATACGACTTATTTACTACTGGGCACAATTATTAGAAAATTGGTTCTAAACAAATTCTTGAACATGAAAATAGCCTTTATTACTAAAGTAGCTAAGTAAACTAAAACTTACAGGTAATATGAAAGGTCTTGATGGCTAGTTGATTGAACAACTAGAGCAAGAAGTCCGTTTTTGAAGAGATGTTTTTACAACCGTCAGTCATTCATCAGTTAAATAGCTAACTGTTAAGGGACTGGAACTGTGTGGAATCCATGAACATTTAGATATACTGATGTCATTTTAAAAATGTCTATTTTAAGTTGATGTTATTACTCCATTATTAAGATTACTATATTATTATTGTTAGCAGTAATTTTGAAATACTGTAACTGCATTAGAGTTAAGCTAAATGAATGTAATTACTATTCTAGTTTGTACATAGCGAGACAACAGAGCAACGTAAATTGAAATAATGTGGTGTTGAAAATGGGAAAATAATGTGAGTTGGTAAGAAAGGATGGAAAAAGAAAGAATGTGGGTGTGCTGAGACTCAAGAGTCTACAGCGCCTAGATACATAAATCCGGTCCTGAGTGATACAGTTGTGGTGGTTTCAGATACGTAGATATCAAAGGCAAACCTGGCAGAGGGGAAGAAAAATTAGACATTTGGTGACACAGTCCTGGTGGCAGTGATTTGGCTTGGTTGGTCCCTTCATTGTCAAAGGTCAGCCTTGTGAGACAAAAATTAACACCAGCCCCAGGAGGACAAGGTGGTCACCGTCACGACGTCTACACTAGATTCTCCAGACAGTAGTATTGTGGCAGTGCTACAGCCAAGTATCTGCACCATTGTTGGGAATCTACATTAGATAGCCTCGAACCGACACATCTGAATCCTTGCTAGTCTCTAAGCATAGTGAGTACAGCAGTTGATCCTTCAACAGGGGTAAAGATAACTATTCGCTTTGGTAAGTCGGTACACATAGTTTTGTAACATCCCCCCCCCCTTGCCCAATTAGTTTTATTTTTCCGGCTCAATTTTTTTTATTTAGGACCAACATCTTTCCTAGGGTTCTGAAGCTTCGGAAAAAAACTGAAAAATTGGGAAGAAAACAGGGGAAAATTGATTTTTCATTTGACGTGAAAATGGAAAAAATTGAATTATTTCATCAAGGTGAAAATTTACAAAAAATTGAAAAAAAAAAAAAAAAAAAAAAATTGCAATAAAATTATCATACAGTTTCTGATTTACAAATCTGGATGGTTTGTATATTTACAATCTGGCCTATCTGACAATGCGCAAAGTACCCTATGTAACATATAACTTGGTACAGAAAAATAAACAATAAGCATATGAATTAAACAGAAATAGTTATCATACTCATTCATACCCAACTTACAGTCTCTGTCAATAAAGCAGTTTTAATTACAACAAAAAAAAAACCTTTGTAGTTCAAATTCACAAGTAACACACTAAGATAATTATTAATTATCTTGCTGCTTGCATCAACTGGCTAAATGGTGAACTTGGCTGTTGTTTTACATTTATCAACTTTATGATTTGCTGTTTTCTTCTTGTGAAACTTCCAATTCTAAGTAAACGTTCAGAATGAATCAGACAGGCCAATTCTCCACTTTTCTCCTTATTTTATTGACCTCATATAAGTTATTATATATTATTTAACTGCCACAGGTTTAGTATAATTTCACAATGATTTTAAAGAATTTTTTCCAATTTTTCCATAAAATTTAGAAGAAAAAACTGATTTTTCCCCTGTTTTTTTACCCCTGTTTTTCTGGGAATTTTATAACCCCGATTCCTCATGCCTATCTTCCAGCCTAGGACCAATAATCATTCACAGATATTTTATGCAACTGCATTTTAGCTTTATATATATATTTTTATTTTTTTATTTTTTTATTTATTTTTTTTTTTAATTTAATTTAATTTAATACCATGGTCATTATTAAAATTGTGTTACTTGATGAAAGTTATTTACGGCTTTACTTTTTGAAAAGCTCAAAATTGAATTACACAAAACTTTTAACTAAAAACTCACAATTTTTATTGGACGTACAGAATGTTGAAAATCAAATTTTGAATATGTCACTAAGGAAAAATACCATAAAATATAAGAAATGGCAGTGTGTACTAAAATTGGAAAGGATTTTAAGAATTGGAGAATGTAAATTAGTTAAAATGTGGTTGGCCAAATTGTTTCCTTTAATTGCTTTAGATGTGGTAGTTACCCTATTTTCACAGGTAACTTTAGAATACTAAGCAGTAATTAAATATTTGAGGTACGTAATTACTTACTATTGCAAAATCTAGACACAATTCCTCTTGTCAGAACTTGTTCAAGTTACCATTTTCAATAAAATGTAACAAACATTTCGAAGTCTCCGTAATAATGCAAGTATAGGCAATATATCTGTCCCATGTCACATGAATGGAAAGGAGATATTTTGTTGGCTATTTACAGCAAGGACTTGAGAGAGTAGTTGAGGTTGAAATAAGGCATAAATGGTGCAGGGATTACAGGAGATACTCGAATAATCAGGTCAACTAGTGGTTCCTTCCAACTGTAACATTTAATTGCAAAAATACAGGAGCGAACCTGCTGGAGATTAACGGAACATTTACAATAGCTGTTCAAATTGTCATCCCAACTCCAACATAACTCAAAAGCATCTTTTTTATTTAACCTAAACAATCATTTGCTGTAGTTATTAGCATGTTTTGAATTTTATTTGATTATCGTTTTGCTTTCATAACCTATCTGTACAATATAAATTGAAGAGAATTAAAAAAAAGTCAACCCTGGAATTCTCAGGAATTTAAGGTCAAACCTTTGCTGGTTGATTTGTTGAATCATTCTTTGTGATACTTCACACCTTCTGTTTGTAAGAAAAAATAAGACAAGCACAGCCTTAGAGCAAAAACTTTTTAACGTTATAATATTAACATGTGTGTGTCAACATGTTTCCTGAGCGACCAACATACATAGAAAGTTCATGAATGCCAACACAAGAAAGTTATTCAAGCAAATTATAATTGGAGTATTGTTAACAAAAAAAAAACCAGGTTCCATAACCTACATGTGTTGCTAAAAATTTAAGAAACAAAAATTTTAATACACTTTTACATTTAGTAAGTATGGTATATTTGACACTATTTTTCCATTTCCGTACTAAGCGTTCCGCTCAATTTATTTACGGATATGAATCAATTCATTAAGTTGCAAAGCCCTGCTCATGCATAAATGTTTGGTACTGGTACATCACATAAAGAGTTAAATGCTGCTATACCTCGTTCATTTTAACCGCAGTTTTAAGTAAACAAATTGTCACTGTATCATTATAGCATGCCAGTTGCTAATGGGCTCAATCTGTACTCTACGCGGATGTATTATTTCCAACTGACAAAACTGCGTATAGTTAGAATCGTAACAAACAACACATCAGTAATAAAAACAATATTGCATGAAAATTGTTGTTCATGTTTTCAACATACAAAGACAAAAATTATATAAAAACTTCAAAAATTCAGATTTCATGTACTCTTACAGTATACTTCAGTGCACAGTTACAGTTATCAAGCCATGACTAGCAGTAGGGATACAAAAATTTCGGTATTGGCATAAAGGAAATTTGAAATTTGGTACTTTAATCTATGCTGGTAAAATTGTAAACAAAATGAGTGATTAGAAAAACGTGCTTTAAATCCTGATTTATTTTGTATCCTTTTTTGGAAAATCACATTTGGTCGATCTCCAATCAATCATGTTGATAACTTGGATCACATATTCTTTTCCAAAAAAAGTTACACGAGTCATTTTTATTTGTAACTTAAAAAACATTACCACAGTTGGTTTAAATATCAATGTTTCAAAAAATGTGCAACACAATTTCAGTGTTCTTGTTTAATGTCATAGCCTAACCTTTAATGTCTGCTGAAATCGGAAAACATCAACTGATGCAAGAAGGACAGAATGAAATGGAACAAAAAAATTTTGAGTAGATGAATTGAAACTGAATATGTATAAATGTGCGAAAACAACCATTGGCAATACGCCTAACGTAGATGTTATAACAATTTGTGTGCAGAAATACTTTATTAAAAAAAAATTTTTGTGATAATCGCGTAGCTTTCCAATTTATTGTTACTGTTAAACGTATTAAAATTTAATTTTGATATTTTACGAATAGAAGTACGTATGAAGGTATCGTATATCTTTAAACTGGTATCTTTAACAATATGCTAGTCATTCAATAACTTGTGGATGATCTGTACGGATGTGTCTACCGCTAACAACAAACACACAGTTTGGTAGAGTGTGTATGCAACGGGTGCAAATATAATATGGTCAAGTAAATTTATTTGAACACAACAGAAAATAAATATCTATTTCTCGCGCATGATCACAGTGCACAGTGGTTGGTAGCCAATGAACATATTTGTATATCATAAAACTCCGGTAGTAAGAGTGAATGAAGAGTATCATACAAACGAAAATATCTTCCTTGCTAGTTACAGGCATCTGCATCTCGTAGACCAGTGCGTTAATGTGAACCCATAAAAAGAAGTTCAATAGAGACATGTCTGGAGATTAGACTGGCCAATGGATCAGTATATGCCTATACAGTGACTTGTAAATGTGGTGACAAGATGACTGGATATGGCTGCAGAAAAATTTTATGGTGCTCCTTTTGCTGAAAGCACATGATGCGGCAAACTAAGAGTGGTACTTTGTCGAGCAACTCCTGCACTTAATTCTGCAGCAACATCATGTAGCGGGCTCCACTGAGATGATGAGTAGCTAATAAGGCCTCAATAAATGATTGTTGATTATGCCAATCCACATGTTGGTGCTGTAACGCACTTGGTCACCCATGAGGTGCACATGTACAGTACCATATTAGGGATTCGCACGCCCACAGGCAAGGCTGTTACTCCTGTTCTTAGCTAACACGATTAAGTGTCGCAAGTTACTTTCTGTGAATGGTGCCTTCAAGAAGGCCATGTGGAAGTAGGTAGACACCCATCAATGATGAGCTACAATCTAGTCTAGAGAGTGATACTTACATGTACAGGTATGTGCAGAGAATATGAAACATGTATTTCTCTGAAACAAATCTTATGCCACACTGATTTGTGAATTGGCCTATGAAAAGATTTAACATGAAGAACAGACAAAGTATTGTCGAGAAAATAAGTCTTAGTAGGGAAAAGTGACCATAAGAAGGAAAATATACTTCACCCGATACTTCTGCACCAAGTTGGACCACTTCCTGTGGCAGTGGTATTCTGTAGCGCCATTGCCAATGATTGCAGCTATTTTCCTGAAGGAAAAAAAAACTTAATTATAAATAACACAAAATTCAATGTCAACCCATCTTGATCTCATAAAATATTACATGCTATTAATTTGAATGTAAAGTTAACCTGTAATGTACATTCTGAACACTCTTAATTAATAACGGCTAGAAATTTTTTAATGGTATAAATTGGTCATACATGCAATGTTGGCCCACACATATTTCTCCTTCAGTACACCGAGCACTCGGTGACAGGTATGTAAAGAAAATTCTTTTAAGTTGATAAAATAGCTAAAATTGTGTAATTCTATGCATTGAAAAAAATCAGGCTACATAGTAATAACAGTTCACAGCATTTCTATATAGCTATTTTATATCTGCTTCCTTTCACAATTTAAAATAATAATAGCAAAAACAGTGTAAATAGGCTATAGTGGCCATAATATATACCTGAATGCACATAATTCTATCAGTATTAATACTATTAAAACTGTTAAATAGCTTTGGTGTATAATCTTTACATTTATACTAATACACAGTTTACTGTAATTCTATCGTGCAAAGTTGAGAACACGATAATTTGTTCTACAGGCACAACATCTGCTCGATGTTTGCAGTAACATTGGCAAGCCAGCTTATTACAACTCGTACAAGGAAGTCAAACAAAAACCTAAATGCAAGTAACATGCAATGGAAAAATCACTGCAAAGGACATGTTAAATACAATATATTTTTAATTAATATGAACAAAAATTTTTTAATTATTTGTTGCACCATTGCTGCGGATATCCTACAGATGAGCAGAAGTGTTAAGAGTCGCAAACTTTTATTCTATAGCTTTTCAACTGGCACATTTCAGTTTCCTTGCTATCATATGGCTGCTGCTGTTACCATGCATGTTGTCTGTGTATTGCTTTTCCAGTTGGCTAAAACAAATGGTCAATTTTTTATGCATTCCAGTGATGACAAATTTTAGTTGCGGTTCACTAGCAAAATGTATTTCAGGTGAGCCCCCCACCTCCCTCCAAAACTAAAATCTGACTTGTTTTTTGTAAAAATTAGTGTATTTATTTATTTATTTGTTAGCACTGCTTATAGGCTAACTGGTTATTAAAAAAGTATAAATATTATTTTATGAAAATACTTTTTCCACAAGCCAGTAAGTTTTCTCTGGTTATTCTACTCCTCTTGCCCCGCAGTCATTGGCTCATTGCTACTCCACGTTAGCCTTTTAGTTACAGTGGACAGCTATGAGTTCCTTGTTTAAAAGTCCACTTTTAGGGGTGTGATGCCCTGCCGTCAGGTTCATTCCCCATTTATTTTATAAAAAGAAACAGTCAGTCACAATTTTTGGCTTTTGGTCTTCGTGTCTCTCTTTTTTTCTCATCGCAGGTCTGTGCGAGAGCCAGTTATGCCACTACACTTCGTAAACTTCCTTACTAGAAAACTAAACAATGTAGGAGAACTGAACACATTCAAAAATGTGGTTTTACCTCAATGTAAAAAAATCATGTACCAGTTTATTTTGCATGTAAGTGATAGTTTACACATCCTTTCAGCTATGTATCTTGTTTTTAGAATGTGCACCAACATGCATAAGCATTATCATTGGAAACATAATTTTTTTACTTACAGTAAGTAGTCTTTACTGTTGTCATGCAAACAATACGTGTATAAAAGTACACTTACGCCCATCCGTTGTTTGTCGAACCCCTTTTCCCAGTGAACCAGGAATCAAATTCCTCTCTCAGAGCAATCAACTGAAATGTGGATTCCTGTGTCCCTGAAAAACAGTACAGATAATTAACATTTCTGCTCATAGTTCTGCCCACAGAAGATACACCTGTATTACAAGAAAACAAAACAACTGACGTGTGTGTTCAACTTGGAGATAGAATAGAGACATTGAAAACCATAAAATAAAATGAGTAGTACTTCTGACGTAACTACTCTATTCAAGTAATAACTGAGGAAATTAGTACAAACACAGCTTTTCTCTAAACCATGAGCACAACTACTAACAGGTGCACTCAATGCTTTGCACATTGTACAATAAAAAATATGTTAATTTTATCACATATACACAAGTACAGTTGACTCTTGATTATCCGTGCATCGATTAACCAGTTTTCTGATTATACGTGTGGCATTCTGTAATGAAAAAAAAATTTTGGAACATAACAATGCTGTTGTGCAAGAATAGGTAACGTGATTTTGGAACAATGGATTAACGAGATTTCAACATCACTTTTTCTCGTGTTTACTATGCACCGTGGACAAATTTTTATTTATTTTTGGAAAAAGGGTACACTATAGACGAATAAATATGGTACTTTTAAGCAAAACCTTAGGTTGTTACAGTGTTTGAGTGAATTATAAATGAATTAAATTTTTTTATACTGGCAAATAGCTGTTTTTCAATTATCCGTGTTTTCTGACTCTGTGTTGCTCAACTTTAATTAACATAGATAATTGTTAGTTTACTCTATCTAAGTAGAATGTATGTGTTGTCCAACTTTAATTAACACGGATAATCGTTAGTTTACTGTATCCAGGCTCGGACTGGCCAGCCGGCCCATCGGCCATCGGGCCCTCGAGTAGACAAATTTGTGTGCCCTCGGCTCAAGTCCACGCTCATTTTAACCGTAAAGAATAAAACATTGACGAAGACAATATTAAAATTAATTAACTGCCCGCTACTGGTCGGTAGAGAGAAAATTCTGTTTGATGATTACAGAAGGAAACAACAGAGGGTGATTGGTCCCTATGCGCTTTGTTGTGTAGACTGTCTCTGTCTAGCACAACAAACTGCGAATGCACGCCTTGACTGACCGAGCGCTAACTTTGTTATTGTTGAGCTGTAGCGTCATTCGAACAGCAATTCGAGAGATAAGTAGAAATACATAATACATTCTGTAAATACATACTTGATAGCTGCTACAAGGTTATACGATACAAATATTGTGTACTTAGCTGTCACATAACCATGTTATATTCGTGTAGCCGTCAACCGTGAACTGAATTTATAGTTTAACTTAATGTATTTGTAGAGACAGAAAATTTTGGCGAAAAGAATTTTGCAACAAATTGTTTCAGTAACTCCCGAGCACATCTGCAGCTATGCTTCATGGTCAGTGATTGGCTGTTTTTAACTCTCAGGCGTCTTGGGGTTCTAACGTCAAATCACAGACGTGAAGGGTCACAGTAACTTAAATCTGATTGGCACAGTCAGTTGAGCGACGCCTTTGCACTAAGGCACAGTGGCGTAACAACTGGGGGGGGGGGGTCAAGGTATATATTGCCCCCCCCCCCTTAAATGTTGGAAAGGGTGCCGAAAACAATAGTGGATGGGCGCCCAAATGTTGTTTTATTTTATTTTTAAGAATGTCTGTGTAAAGTAGGCCTGCTGGTCAAATATTGTTGCATATATCTTTGCTTCTAGATTTTGTAAAATTAAATTAAAATTTGTGAAGGAATTTCTAATTCTTTACTTGAAAAAATGGGAGAAAAAAGGGCGGACGCCAAATTACCTGCCCCTCCCTAAATTGGAGAGCTTGTTTCGCAACTGCTAGGCACGTTGTCTAATAACCACGAAGCAGTGCTGCAGATTCGTACGTGAATCATAAACTATACTTTTGCAAAATTCTTTTCACGAAAATTTCCTTTATCTATGTGTATGTATGCCATCTCCAACAATGGACAACTTTAGGTTATTAAATTATTAAACCGTCGTTCAAGACAAAAATATTAGAATCTAAAATTTAATGGCTATATCATTTATGCACTAAAAACCTTCGTTTGACAATTTTATACAATGATTTAAATAAATATTAAATAATTTATTTTGTACACAACGTATGTAACGTACTTGCAATTGCTTGACAATCTCAGTTCAAAGGCTACTGAACTGATATAGGCCTTCTCTAGTGAGCGGTACAGCTAAAAATTAGTCAACATCTAAGTTATTCAGTTAGAACTGCGTTTCAGTATTGTAATTTTGTTTGACCTATAAACAAGTGAAATTTTTTATCGATTACAATACTTATTAGTGATATCTCTAAACATAAAATTAAGCGTCCCACTCATTCATTCACTCAGCAACGCACAGCCCAAACCGCTGGACGTAGAAACGTGAAATTTTTAACGTAGCTTCCCCTCACGGCGTAGGCACCCACTAAGGAGGAATTTTTCAAAAATCGAAAATTAAAGGTGTGAAAAGGGGCAAAACCTGATTTCCCAAAATTCTCGATAACTCGCTAACCTGATGATATATTGTTGATATTTTTACTTTAAATAAAACATTGCCTAAGCAAATGCATAATTCACAATTTTTCGATTTTTCGAAATCTGTTATAAAGGGGGGGGGGGGGGAAGCCGTTAAATGTGTTTACAATAAATCCTCAATTTCTCTTAAACTATTTAAGATATTGAGGTGAATTTTGCATCTAAATGGTGCTCGTAAATGTCTAAAAAGTATTTTAAGGATTTTTCAGAATTCGTCCTTGAAAGCCGGTAAAAAAAAATTAAATGTGTTTTAAATTGATTACCCGTATCTACTGAACCACTTGAGATATCGAGGTGGTTTTCGCTTTAAAATGAAGCTTACGTAAATACCTAAAAAATATCTTCAGGATAAATGGTATTTTCTTTAAAATTTGCGTGCGTAAATACATACACACTAATGTAAGGTAATTTGCGAATTAAATACATACAGAGAATATAATAACACCATCAATTAATACGTAATTAAAAGTTAATAACTCTTTTCTATAGTACACGCGGGCGAAGCAGCAATGGGACAGCTAGTAACTTATATTTGCGACAGGTTAAGCTTAAATGAACTTTTAGAGTGTAGGCCTAATTGAATGAATTATTTATATTGTTGCCAGAAATTAATTTGCATGTAGAACACGTACATCATTAATTTTATTACATAATGTTCCCTAAGTTTTATTTCATGTAACTTTATTTAAAGAATAGTAACTTTACTATACTAAGTGAGACCTACATCTCTAAACTTTTTTTTTTGTTGTGAAATTGATTTGTGTTATGTGTAGGTAAGAGGGAATTAAAAGTGACGATAGCAATGAAAGTCGACGGTGAGAAGGTGGGCAGGGGCCTAGACAAGGCAGAGTGGGATATCGGGATATATTATCCCAACTCCCAAATTCTGAGGAAATCATAACATTTCCACTACAGTACTTATATTCTCAAAAGTATATTATTATTTTGTCACGTACTTGGAAGACTGCTAAAATAGCACCATTTTGCATCTGGAAACACAAATTTTCTCAGGGGAGGACCCCCGGACCCCCCACTTTATTAGAGGGGCTGGGTGAATGCGTCTTTTGGGTATCCAAGGTCTGCGCCCTTTGAAAGTACCCAGTCCGACCCTGACTGTATCTAAGTAGAAATGTATGTTTTATGAACGCCAGATTGTTTGTTTCAAATTACTTAACAACTTATGTTTATGTATGCTGAACACCCTTATTGTTGCCTGAGCATAACTAAAGATGAATTTTAAGGTTTGTCTCTGTGGTTTTATTAGTGGCAGTAATTGTTTTGTTTTTCAAATGTGATGTGGAACAAACTGCACCTATAAAAAAAAGTCGTACCTATAACTAAACAAACTATTACATCACTATTTTAGAATGAAGAAGCACATTAAATATTTAGTTATCTACAATAATGTATGAATTTAAAAAAAATCTTGATCATTATTTATGTTGTTTATGAGCATTGTTGCAAATTAAATAAGTTATAATTTTTTTTTCTGAACTTGGTCTGTACATAGTTCCCATATTTCCTCCACCTGAAACCATGTGTTTCTTCTTTCTTTCTTCTTCCTAAAACAAACCGTAGCGAATGCTGTATCCTTTGTGTGATTTTCTCTCTTGGACAAGTTAAATACAACTAAGAAAATAATGAGCTAACAAATATGATGAAAGTGGTTACTGTGGCTTCTACTTAAAAATAAATGTTATAGTGGAAATTTTTGTACTTTCGAGAATTTTTTAATTTTACTCCCCCCCACCTCCTTGTTTTACAACATGCGTCTGTAATCTTATTGGACATGTTCATACGCTACAATACTTTTAAAGTGAAAATAATTTTCTTATGTTGCTAGCAATATAAGAAGTATTTCATTTGACATGTTTTCAAGTAAACTTTAATATAATTTATGTGAGTGTAACTTTGTATTAAATACTGGTTTTTTGAACATTAAATACACTATTCATTGTGATTTTTACACTTGTTTTCATAATGGAATGTGTGTTACATTTACAGAGAGTGATGGTACGAAGCAAGGCTTCACTGTACATAATTTTACTCCTTTCCCATTATAAACAAAATTTTCCCAAACTTGACTGGAGTAAGTGGCCACTCTGAGGTTCTTAGGTATGCTGTGTGAGCTCCTGTAGCCCATCTAAATGAATTTTTTTTCCTCTTCCCATTTGTTCTTTGAGTTAATTTGTAGCCTTCCACCTCTTGTTAATTTTAACATTGTCATGTGACTAACAAACACCATGTTTACATTTCATCACTATCAAAAGTTAATGCCATAAGGCTCACTACAAAAATATATTTATTGGCTATAAAAGCTTTACTTACCATGAATTGCCTATAACTGTCATAATGTATCTGTCAGTACTTCTGACATTCCAGTTACATACGTAGCTAAAGCAGCATGTAAACCTGCCTCAGAGAGCTGCCATCCTTCATTTTCATTTCATTTTCTTTCTTGAAGATGAACATTTATCTGGTGCACAAGCCAAAAAACCTAATAAGCAAATATTATTTTTTCTTTTAGTCCTTTCTGTTGCATTATTTGAAAGTAATTTTTTTACTAAGAATACTTTTTGATTGAAACAGTTAGCTCTAAAATTAGCCCACTTAGAATTAATTAATTTTAACATTGATTTCCCAATTAAACTCAGTGGTTACAAGCTTTGGTGGGCAAAGTCAAATAGTTAAGGAATTAATTACTTAATAGTTTTAATTGTTTGTTCTTTAATAATTAATTACTGAGTATGTAGGCCTATACGTATGTTTCATTGAAGGGAAAAGTTGAGGATGAATTTATATGCAATCAAAGTATAAATACTTAGCATGATGAGTGGTGTCAATCTGTAAGCAGGTAGTTATTTAAATAAAACTATTTAAATTAACGTTGTTGGTAGCCTGTAAGGGTATTTTGCATGGCAGTGTCTCCTGCAGTGTTGGTGTAAACCAGGGCTTCTGTTTGGCATTATGTTTTATTTTTTATTCAAATTATAATTGTTGGCAAATCAACTGTAATGAAATCCCGTAGCCAGCCAACATGGGCTCTTTGTAGTGTCCACACAGTTTGTGATCGACTTAAGTTTACTCTTTCTCAGACCAGCCACATTCACTTTTGCTTACTTTATTTTGTTTGAATTAGGTTCACGTGCTCCACAAGAGAGCCTTAGCCAATGACTGCTGTGACTGATATAGTTGTGATAGCACATTTTCATTTCCTATTCAGCACTAGTGTGGTACATGACCCTATAATCACGTTAGTGGCAATCAGCAGCAATTGGAGGTTTTAGTTGAGAGAAGTACTGCCAACAACCTCTAAACACTGCAGAGACCTTGAGTGTGTACCATACTCAACCAGAAGTTATATGCTTGTTTGAGTGTAGAATTATTTTAAAAGTTGTAAGCCTTCTCTCAGAGGTGAGGTTAGGCTATGTTAGTTTGAAATTCTTCAAATAGTGATTTTAAAATTTTCATGACAAATAATTTTTATTTTTAGGCTGCTTAGATTCTGTCAGTTTGGAGAGTTTAGCAAGCTAGCCTACGTTAATAACAATTGTAAGCTGTAATGCAAAATTTTTTAACCTATTTTCAAGGGAGTGTAGCTACTTCAGCTAGATTCACACCCTTACCAGCCTAAGGTAAATAAAGGTCAGATGGATAAACAGTCTTGGCTTCACTACACTACATTTAGGCCTGAGATAAACAGACACAAATAGATGAATTAATCTTCTGTGATTGACTGACTTACTGTATGTGAATTCACATAAAAGTAGGTTGAACGTAAAAGAACCTATCGTGCAAAATATGCTACATAATTATTAATAAATATTTTTGTATTTTAAGAGAGGTGTATGTTTCACAGTAAATGATTTAACAAATTTTGACAGTTATGTGTAATATATGCATGTGCTGTGTATTAACAATAATCTATTCCCACCATCGTGCTGTATTTCATCTTGTATGCAGTAAACGGGAAGTAGCTCCTCAACTGCAGTTGTTTACTTAACATAGCTGTGCTCCTACAAACAAGTAACTGTAATATTTAAGTCTGAGAACTATATTTTAATTTAAATTATTTTCAGTCAAATAAAGTTTATGTAGTTGGTCACAGCACTTCTTTTGAATTAGGTGATGTATTATTGGTGTATGAGGGAAACAAATTGATAGGGTCTGTGAGATACATTAGTCATGATGATGAAGTGATAGTCATAGATATGGGTATACAAGGAGGAAACAAATGTATTATTCTATTGGCAACATACAGACCCCATGTCAGAGATGGCAAATATTGGATGAGATTAAGGGAAGGATTGATAAATGAGACAGACAGTGGGCAGTTGTGGCAGGGGATTTGAATATGCCAAGGGGTACAATGGTTGGAAGGATTAGAGGAAATTAGTAAAATTTAGCAAAGAATGGCTACAGAGCTAAATAGAGGACTAGTGCAGGCAGGAGATAAGCCTACAAGAAGGATTGGGAAAGGTATTGAATCTTTGTTAGGTATAGTGCTGGTCAAGCCAGGGGACACTATAGAAGGTGTGGAAATACTGTGTGGGATCAGCGATAATGATGTTCCAACGGTGTGAATTGGTTTACAAAGATTTTAAATACATACTAATAGAACTAGGTTGGTACGACAGTATAGGAGGAGTAAGAAGAAAGGGACAGAACTATTTCTAAGGGAAAAGTTTACAAAGTGGTCACTGGAGGCAAGGTGTATGACTTGTGAGGTAGGCTAGGTTAAGTGAGGTTATATGTAGATGAGATGTTGGAAAAATTTGTTCCAAATAAAAAAGGATAAGAACACATGAGGACCCGCGATACTATTGTAGAGAGATGAAAAAAATTTAAGAGAGTGTTAAGTGGAAGAATGAGAAGTGTTGAGTGTTAGGGACCAAGCAAAGTAAATAGGAAAAGAGCTGGGAAGAAATATTTAATGTGTGCCTAGCTCACCCTCCCACTAAACCATCAGCCACCCTGTACTCGTTTAGTACGGCCCATACTCAATGCATGTTTTAAATCACAAATGATACCTTAAAGATATGTTTCCTGAAATTTGTTCTTTAAATACATTTACATTCCTACATTTTTCAAGTGTCTTACTTTTATCATGTTTTTAAAGTGTCTTTTTAGTATTTTTATTTTAATTTTCAATTGCCATTATATACTTAATTACGGTAGGGTTGCATCAGCTATGCTACGTTATGTATCTTTCCGCTATATAATGATGTAATGTGGGAACAGTTCTCCAACATAAGACATTTCTGAATAATAATGTTTTGTATCTGTTTTATTAAGTGTTTTGTGTGTGAACTACTTTGTGCCGCACAAAGTCAGCTCCCCTCACGGAGCCTGGCATAGCGACGCTAGAGCCATTTTGAGTAAGCCTGAGCGTGAAGCTGAGAGGAGGCAGACATGCCAGTCTACCCCCGGGTCCTTCACCAGTTATATGCCAGTCATTTTTAGTTTGCAATAATTAAGTCTTCATTTACTGGAACTGTTTTTCTTGTGTTTGACCCGGGGCACCTCATCCCCTGCCGGCCGCCACGCCCAGGGGTTTAACACTATACTGTAAGCTCTTCGCTAGCCAGGACATCCATTTTGTGAGCAGGCTGAGGCGATGTTTATATAGGGTCACACGAATGGTAATGGATGTGAGGCTGCACGGTTGTACCAGATGGCATTTCCTGACAGAAATCAGGTTAAGTCACCCAGTATTTGCTGCTCTTTTTCATTGATCGAGGAAGGTCAAAGAGACGTTCGTATGCCTGACCAGAAAGAATGTATTTTACAGCTTGTAGTAGAAGATCCAAGTATCAGCACATGACGAGCAGCTCAAGTACGTGGTACATCTCGTATCACTGCATGGAGGTTTACTGTTTCTTTTGCAATGTGTGCTAGGTCTTTTCCAAACCCATCCAAAATGTTTTAACATCCTTCACCATCACCTCCTTCTAAAGTAAATATGACTCCCTCACCGACCTCTTTAAACGTAAACTGCCAACCCAGTTCCATTCTGCACCTCAGCCTTTAAGTCTTCTCACCATTATTCTTGCTCTATATTCTGACTTCAGGTAGCCTAACTTAACCAAGCCTCCCTTTCCATTCCCACCTTGTACGTCCTTACATACATTCACTCTTCTCCTTTCCTTCGATGAGTTCCACCCCAGTTCCTTCAACATCACTGATGGCCGATAGTTCCCTTCATTCTTACCAGCATGCCCTCTCCTCCATTTATCCTTCCTCCAGCGCGCTGCCTATCTATACACCATTGTCAGCCGCACATTGACAAACCATCTTTTGCTACCAACCCCCAAACCCATGTATTTTGCCATTACGATAACACTGGGCCAGCACACTTCCCTGTAGCACCCCTGACATAACCTCACCCTCTTGCGATAAGGAATCTTCCACATTTACCCTTTGTTTCCAACGTCAGCTTCATGAACTCTTAATCCTATATGCATGTTTGGGCTACACTACAGTGACTATGATCTCAATTAAAACGTAATAATTGAATACTCATAAACTTTGATGTCGCTGAAGGCTGCTATTTCTGCAGATCAACCTTAAAATGTGGTGGATCCTGTATACTTGTTAAAAGTAACTTACGCTTTGAAAGAAGAACTGACCTAGAGTGCTTATCTATAGAAAAAATATTTGAGATTGCTGCTATCAAAATTACTGATGTTTTTGAAAATGTGTATGTTGTGATATGTGTTTATAGATCTCCAAATAGTGACATAAATCCTTTTTATGCAAAACTGGATGAACTACTTTTTAAAATTGTCAAAATTGGCCGGGGTGACTTCAATATAAACACCTTTTGTGCAACTGAAACTTCACAACAATATTTAGCAATTCTTCAATGTCATGGAATGCTACTCCTGACTGACTTTGCAACTAGAGAAACTACAGTATTACAACTTCATCTATGATAGACCATATAATTATTAGTAGTAACATAATGAACACATCCCTAACGAGGATAACAAGCAAACTATCAGATCATCATGGCCAACT
>PNEQ01126528.1:0-27253 GCA_003012365.1 Medauroidea extradentata
CCAATTACATCCTCCAGCAGTGAGGAGGGCCTATCAGTGGACGAGGTTGAGCAGTTTGAGTCACAATTTATTGCTACTTTTCCCGCATCGGATGCAAGAAAAGAGGAAGTGCGACAAGCTCAGTCTGCAGACTCGACCTGCCAATTACTAATAAAACTTGTTCGGGAGGGATGGCCCCGAAAGCCTACCGAAGTACCTATACATTGTCGAGCATACTGGGCAGTTCAAGGGGAACTATCTGTGATGGGAGGAATTTTAATGAAAGGGAATACCATAGTTAAACCTGCAGCATTGCACCGGGAAATGCTAACACGGATACATTTAGGACATCTGGGAATAAAAAAAGGCATAGCAAGAGCCAGGAGCGCAGTGTGGTGGCCCGGAATAACGAACGATATAAAATCGGGTATTGCCAACTGTATAACTTGCATCAAAGAACAGCCAAACCGACCGGAACCCTTGATTTCGTCGCCCTTACCACAAGTGCCTTGGGAAGTTGTTGGTACAGATTTGGCAGAGTGGAATGGGAAACACTACCTCATTCTGGTAGACTACTACTCGAGGTACCCGGAAATTTTTGAAATGCCAAATATTTCATCAGCAGCTACAATCGCTAAGTGTAAAGCTGCTTTCTCACGCCAAGGGATTCCACGAGAATTAAGGTCAGACAACGGGCCCCAGTATGCCTCTCAAGCTTTCAAAGACTTTGCTAAGGAGTATGGTTTTACTCATGTTACTAGCAGTCCTCGATATCCACAGAGTAATGGGGAAGTAAAAACTGCAGTAAAGAATGTGAAAAACATCATCAAGAGGTCAGCTGATCCCAACTTGGGATTGTTGGCATACAGGAACACACCACTTACTGACCTTAAGTATAGTCCAGCACAGCTGTTAATGGGGCGGTCGCTCCGTGATACCCTACCAGTGTTACAGAGGAATTTGTGTCCAAATACAGTAAGTAGGGAAGAGTTTCAATCGATACATCAAAAGGCTAAACATCACCAGAAGAGCAATTTCGACAGGTCCCATAAAGTTCAAGAACGCCTCCCAATACAGACTCGAGATACAGTATGGATCACAGACTTACATAGATATGGTACTGTATGTTACCCAGCTGACACTCCACGCTCATATCTCATTTCTGTGGATGGAAAAATGATAAGGAGAAACAGTTTTCTACTTAAAGTTGTTCAGAAAACAACAGCTAACGAATCAGAGCAACAACGATCTATCAATGAGAATAGAAAAAGGTTAACAGTGGAGAGACAATCCAACAGCAGTGAAGGGCAGAGTCATTCCAACAGTGAGGGGGATAGCCAATCAAAAAACTGCGAGTGGGAGTTCCAAGTCAGCGGCAGTGAAAGGGAGGGACAGTCCAGAAACAGTGAGGGGAGTCCCCAACAGTTGGAAACAGAGAAAGACAAGCAGGAGTTGGTAGAACCAGAAGACTGTAGGAGAACAACAGAAGGAGTGAAGGAGTGGACAGATGTAATAAATAAAAAGGGTGTGGAAAGTGTACGGTCACGAGTATGGACAAGAAGTGGCAGAGAAGTGAAGCCGAGAGACAAACTTAATTTGTAATTAAGTTGTAAGTAGGGAAGGTGTCTGAGTTTTATAATTAGTATGTGGTATAGGTGCACTTCTGTAGAGAACAAAAGTAATGTTGCTAAAGAAGGGAAGATGTGTTGCATGAGAGGAATGAGGTAAAGTAAGGTTGGTATGAGCAAAGAGGTCGAAAAGAATAGGAATGTAAAGAGGTTTTAATGTTTGTGTAAGTTGATGTAAAAAGTGTATGAGAGTAAATAATAAAGTTTGCTTTTAATGGCGACACATTGTTCGCGTCCCAGATTTTTTAACCATCGAAATTCGTATGTTTTATGTTTGCATTATTTCAGTCATCTTGCAATGCAACGGATAGTTCGATTGAACGCACTTTTGGTTTCATATTAAGCCTTTGGGTCACACATTTATTTTAAATTTTCTATGTAACGACAAGTTTCACGGTCGGAATTGTAGGTCTACTTGTACAACAGCTGTCGAGTTCTTGCTTAGACCTTGGCACAAAATAATAACGTACAGCTAGATACATGCAAAATTCGCGTTTTATCATTTGGAAGCAGACTAAACTTCACTTTCCTATTGGATGACTTGAAAAGAGGCGGAGCTTCAGTCAGGTGTGGGATACAATTCCTATCTCCATGGATACCGCACCCGAACATAACCTTCATTAAGCTGTTTAGCTTCACATGCCCCGGATGAGATGTACGTCAAGAAAATTGATTATTTGTATGGAATTTGCCGCTTTTTCAGGTAAACATTAATCTTATGTATTTGCGTATCTTAACCATGAAATTGAAACTTACGTGCAAATCTATGAATGCGCAACATTTTTGCTTTCTGCAATTACCAACTAACAAATCAGCATGTTTGTAAACAAGCTTTGTTTCCCACAGTATTTCCCCTGCGGTGTGACGTCAGGGGGCGTGTACTTCAAGTCGTCCAGTCTTTTACGTGTGTTACGTCTTTACAGAGATTGGCCTCTCTACCGTGAAAGCATTCTCCGCGGCAAGTCACGACAATATCGGCCAGCGGGAGACGTCGGACGAGCCTATAGTCACTTGGAGTCTAGCCAGCTGTCAGAAAATAACGCGAATTTTGCATGGGAGACGCGTCGAACGAGGCTATAGTCACTTGGGGTCTAGCCAGCTGTCAGAAAATAACGCGAATTTTGCATGTATCTACGTATAGCTTACCGGTACACGTGAAAGAGAACACAAATGCTTAAGCAACTAATACCTATGATTTGTGGATGCTAGCTTGCTTCTCAGTAAGATCGAATCATCAGGTACCCTTCTATGCAACCGTCCTCTGCTATAGACACAGTACTGAAATTTTTTAAAAAGGAAACCGAAACAAACACATAAAGTACAGTTTTTATGACAAATATTGTTGCAACGTATTTATGAGAAATATACAAGAGGCATCATTGTGGAAAAATTTTGCTTTACGTTATTTTGTTCTGGGTTTGGGTCTTATATAATCCATAGAGCCGCTGAGTTTTAGTCAAAATAAATTTGCATAAACTTGTTTAATTGTCTCGCGCGCACATCTGCTGCTCTTTGCGTTGTTATTGCACTGAAAGAAATATTTTGTAGGAGGTCTTCTCTGCAAAATTATTATGTAGCAATCACAAAATAATTTGTGGTGGCCACAATAATTATGGTGGTGACATCAAAATAATTTTGTGGTGACCTCAAAATAAATTTTGCAGGGTAAAAAATATCCACAAAATATTTTGTAGCTGCCACAAAATATTTTTTTCTGTGTGGCGATGTGTCATTGTCCTCGAAGTCACTCACTTGCCTGCGCCAATCAGAGTAAGGCTATTGTGACGTATGTGATATGCTGGCATAATCTCAAGACGATGACAGTTAAATCATCCTGTCACAGACCTTGAAGCAGCACTGTACATGTGTACATAAGGCATTGAAACACGTCGATGAAAAAATTATTTTCATTAAAAATGAGTGGCTCTAATGGTCTTACTTGACTGGTGATTGGCCACTCTATAACTCGGACATGCTATAGTATCTAACTAGACACAACCCTGAAACTACTTTTAAGTCTCAATATTGTTAAGAGTTAGTGGACCCGGCGCGTAAGGCGTGCTGTAGCGTGGTACGGGAATGTATTTTTTTCTTGTGTAACTATTAAAAATGTTTCTAATGCATTTATCTACGAAAATAAGAAACACATCAAAATGTAACCCTATGGTTTTAAAAATTCTGTCCGCAAATTAAAGACATGATTTGCAAGCCCCTTTTTCGCGTTTCTGTAGCTGAGAAAATATCAACCGTAATCATAAAGAAAATTATATAAACCTGCACTGGACTTTACCACATACTTTCCACAAATAAAATAACAGGATCATCGCTTGAAGTTCTACTAAAAAAAATTCTACGTAAACACTGCACGCTAGTTTAGTCCTCCGCGCCTAGAGGCGATGAGGTGTTTGACAGACGTGTTATATTCTACTTATCGCATTCCTCGTTTCCTTACCTCAAACGTAAAAAAAAAAAGTTACCGTCCAGTAACTCTCAGTTTTAATATGCCATGGCCAGTTTTCCAGTGCCTTCCACAAGGAATTGCGTCGCCAATGAAGATAACCGCTGTTGTCGTTATTGTCCCGCTGGGAGACGAAGGATTTCTTGAGATGAAGAAACAAGATGTAGTTAATTGGCGCCAAGTTAAGGACTGCACAGTGGGTGGTACAACTGCTGCCAACCTAACTTCGCAGTCAGAGTTTGTGTTTCGCTATCAGCATGCGGCACAGTACTGTCATTCAAGCTACACAGCTCCAGTACCGAGCATGTCGTATCACGCCTTTTGTTTTAAATTTTAAGGTACGGTTTCCTGAGGCTATCTCAACATCGCAACTGTGATTCTGGTCATTGTGACCTCTGCGTGAACATGCTTGGAAAACTGTTACGAGAAATAAACAGTGGATTTATAACTGAGGGACTTCGAAGACAAGCAGCCAAAAGTGCGCTTTTTGTTGGAAAAATACAACAAATCTATTGAATATAATGAGAAATATTTCACATGAAGTGTGTAGTTACTTTCTGCACACGTGTTAAATGTTACACTTTTTTTCAATAGTTCTCCCACGCCACATAATGTACCGCATCTTGAATGACTTCTTACTACAAACTTTCACCTGAGTACTGAACACTTCGGGTCAACTGCTCGGGAAACATTAACAGTTAATTATTGCTCTAATTCCCAGTGACTTTTTTTTTTAGTACGAGATAGGACTATACACACTTGTATGGTAAGCATATTACCGGTTTACTGATGTTAATACAGAAAAATCAAGAAAGCGCGATTATATAACATTTAAGCAAACATTTTGCAACAGTTATGCGTTAACTGTGAATTACGTGTGGCGTTGAATTCTTGAATTCCAACGCAGTAAAGTTGAAAAAATCTGTAATGTAAGACTGCCTATTTATTATTTCACTGCCACAACTTTCAATTTGTTGTTGAATTCAATAAATGTTTTACCGTTAATCTATATCACACTCTCTTGAAATTATGCGTCATTATGTTACCGTTAGTAATTAATTTCACCAGAATCCTGCCCCGAAAACTTCCTGTCCCTGATGCTGCCACGTCACAACAGCAAAAACCAAACAACATTTAAAAACCTTACTGATATTTATGCTACGTATATCAACTTATTGATGTATATCGAAAAAAAAATCTCAATACCACCACAACCATCAGCTGTGGTATTATTACGATTTATGTTTAAGGAACTAAGTCATTCGAAATACAGATTTTATTATTATTTTGTCCCATATCAAGTTATTAAGGGGAATTCTATTCGAAAACATGACAGTAGTGTGCTAACGAATTAATAGAGCCGCGTTTTTTTATGTGAAAAGATTACTGCGCCAATCCAATTAGCATGGAAACAAAATTAGGCAAAATGTTTTCGCGACAATCTCGTAGTTTTACTAGCTAGTTTACCTTGAATTGTGCACATGTTATATGAAGTAGTGAAGCATTATTTTCAACAACTACGATGATATAAAATATAATAATTTAATACTTTTAAATGAATACCAAATAACATCAGTTAAGTAGACAAATTATGCACAGAATCGTAAAACGTAATGCGTCAATAAGAATATATTGCCATGACACTTTAAGTACGGTTCTAACACAAATATTTTTGTAAGAGGTCTTCCTAACGGTTTGTTGGATTGAACCGGCGACTTATATAACCGCTTTCCCAATTCGACAAGACTATAGCTCCTGCAATATAATTCGTCCTCAGTCTAACTTCCGGATATCGGTGGAGACCGGAAAAATTCGCAGGTTCACATAACCTCTATACTAGCCTCTAACTCATTGGCTGCTCGCTGATACAGCATTACCACATGGGTGGGTCTGCTTTTAGGTGCTTATTTATCTTTGGCTCTGAGGTCCTCTGGGAGGTGTCATATAAGTCTCCGGCCAGTTGCTCAAGTGACACGAACATGCAGCTGTTTGAATTCCAGCCTGTGCCCAACACAAAACGCGAATTCGTGAGGTCCATAATAAAGACTCCTGATTTTCGCACCACTCTGTTTCACTATTTTATGCGCACACCTATAGCTCTGTTTCGTGGTTATTGGCAGCGTGTTCTTTGTGTAGATGGGTCACTCATTTGACTGTGCTATTGAGTAGTATAAAGTTACTCAGACACCACACGCCTGTGATCTGTGGGTGGAGTCCTAAGACCCTGAGAGTTGTAAACAACCAATCATTGACCAGAAATGCACGTAAGCCACTAAAACAAAGTGGCACGCAATACTTGAAGCGAAAATCAAGGGTGCCTAGCATCTATATATCAGTACCGATTTGTAGGTTTTTAGCTGTCCGAAGTCTTACTAGTTTTCTGTCAACACGTTCTCACGATCAACGTGAAAGAATAAATAATATTTAATACTCGTTCAACGGACGACAGAAAATTTTTAACATTACCTGAACAAAACTAACTGGAAAAGTATAAACTACTAGCATGTTATGAGTGGTAGGAAGGCTACGCAGATATTTGCTCACTACTGTACCAAGTTGCAGCCTTGTTTACACAAGTGTATAAATATGTGTGACGTCGCATGGCATTTGAATTATATAGACACAGTTTTTTTCCCCCTAGAGATTATTGCGCAAAAGTTATTATCCGGGTGTAGGCGGGTGGTTTTGAGGATAAGAGGGGAAGTCTGGACGAGGATGGAAGCAGCTAGGCGCGCACATCAACCATTGTGTTGTTCGTAGTAAGAACATCAGTCACAGTGCAGTATCTGCATGGAACTATGAAGCCCGGCCTTGTACATTCCAGATTTACTAAAGTTATTCACCATGGGTAAGGAGAGTGACTCAGCATTACGATGCAGAAACTTCCAACAAACATCGACTGATATTATAACTCTTTCGAAAGCAACCGTAAGTGCTGCGTGATATAGGTGGTTCGGGATAAAGAGAGCACTTTTGTAACTCTAGTTATTATATTGTTCTATACACGATGGTCTTAAAATGTGGGTACTTCATCGTGGACTACCTATACTTTGGTATAAATTTAAAATAAGTTTCACGGATTCTAAAACTCAACAGGGAAAATTCGAACGAAACGCAAACAACGTCAGGAATCAAAAGTACATAATTATGCTGTGATATTACAATAGTTAATATACAAACCGATTATGAATTATGTGAAACAGAAAGGAAACATGATTTCTGGAATATATTTACTTATTTCAACAGGTACAGTAATGCTTTATTTCTATACCAGCACTATGTTAGACTACATCAAAGCCGAAGTGTCTAAACTCATAAACATTTAGTACCATCTGTTCATTTTGACGTAATCAATTTATTTGCAGTCCGTATCACGGGAAACCAAGCCAGGTGCCGCATTGGTAGTAGGGACTGCATGGGTGTATGTGACGACGCGGGTTGTGATCCTGATCCTGACATCTAATTTCAGCTTTTTGTTGTTTAAAACAATTACTTCAGACACATGCTGGAGTGCTACTTTCCTGGCGGTCATTGGCAAATCGTTCTCAAGTATGCTCTCGTTTGTGATGTGCCTGTCTTCCCACATGCGAAATCCGGGGACATGCTTTGTCTTTGCTCGTGTTTGTTTTAGCTCATTTACACTGATACATCCGTTCATCTGCATGAGTAAAGGCGACAAACACAGTGAAAGACTTTGGCAGCACTTATTATCTACATTTAACTATTTTATATAAGCAGGGACCGGTAGTTTTCGGGAAAAAGTTACTTATTTAAGTGACTTACGGGGCCGTGGTGGCCGAGTGGTCAGATCATTCGCCTCCCACCAAGGCGCTCCGGGTTTGATCCCAGCGGAGTCGGTCCCCGGATTTTCGCATGTGGGAATCGTGCCGGACGATGTTGCTGGTCGGTGGGTTTTCTCGGGGATCTCCCGTTTCCCCCACCCTTCATTTCGGCGCTGCTCCACACTCACCTCATGTCACCCCTCACCAGCGCCTGCAGCTCTGCTTCGTGTTCAATAATTGAAAGTTTTAACTCTCGGCTTATAGGGGTTCTACCCTCTAATCACAGACATGTGGTGTCGCAGTAACCTTGTCCTCATTGCCGCAGTCACATAAGTCACACCTCTACACTAAAGACGCTCTGCCAATGACAGCGAAGCACAGCTCAGATATGCACAGAGTCACCGAAACATAGTGGTACATAGATCTTTTCGCGTTAACTAACGGTTCCTAAATATAAGGCACTTGTGTGAGTAGGCCACGTAAAATGTGATCATTTATGCCAAATTAATAATGACGTTTGTTAATTCAAGAAAAAATTGATAAAAATTACACATTGTTTTAACGTGTTCGTCAGTTTATGTTTTTGTCAATCACAATTCAATACAAAACGTAGCTCGACGATTTTGATTCGTTAATTTTATGACATTGAAATAACAATTATGTTTTAGTAACTGTTTGGTATTCGAGTGATTATATCAAATAATACGGCCACCCTAGTGCAGGGGTGGTACGATACTGCGGCCGTCCAGGTTCAATTTTATGTACCCAGAACGTTCATATTTCGATAATATAACGAACCTTCCGTAGCCAAATTGTTTAATGGAAGTGCTTGCATCCCTGTTCGATCACCACGTCACTTCAAGTACAATGGCGCAAAGCCTTAGCTGGTTTACCGCCATAAAACTATCTCACTCTTCATTCTAAACCGGAAACTATGAATATTCACGGTTCTTCAGTGATTTTCCACTAATTAAAATAGTTGAAACTGCACCGTCGAGAATTAGTGAAAAACTACATATTGCATCAGCGAAATAAACAAACAGACTGACACTGAAATTTTCACTAACTGAAAAAGTAATTAAATTTACTTTTTTCTAGCTTTACCAAATTGCGTAATTTTAAATAACATTTCAACTTGCTTTACCCCAATTACGAAGTAAGCTGAGAAAATAATGCGCTAGAATTAAAAATATTAAAGAATATTACCGGGAATCGAACCCACGACCTTTGCACATCGCAAACACACTAACCTCCAGTCAAATGTAAACACGTTATTAGAGAGCCACCGTGAAATAATCTTGTTGTTGTTGTTAACTGGTGATGTGTGTCACATTTGTACATCATTTTCTTAATAAAAACTTACTGTAGAGTGTGGATTGTTCAAAAGCATAACTTCATACTAAGCAACAGAACGAAACTGAACATAACTAAAACTCAACCATCCACAACAATCGAACAACAAGAATACTTATTACTATGTAGGCCTACTGTAAATATTTCTGCACATTTAAGTGTAACTTATCAAAACACATTAAGAAAGGAGCAAACAAGCTCCCTTCGGAATTAAGGTATACTATTCATTACGTGTAGACTATTATTATGTGAAATTGTTGATAGGACATTTTAGTTACCAATTTAAAATTAAGTTTAGTTTAGAAATTACGGATTAAGTATTAGATTTCGTACTGATTAAAAAAGGGAAACATACTAAATAATTGAATCTGTTACTCCAGCCAATCTTTGTTTCTTCCCCTTGTCAGTCAAAAGTAAAATAATAATAATAATAATTCGCCATTGAAAAACCTTGCAATTTATTGATTCTAATTTAGAGTAGAACGTGATTTGTTAACTTGATGTTATTTGTTAATGTATGCATGTAGAGTATGTTTACCTATACTTTGTATCGTAGGCCTACATATATCACATTTTAAAAAAAAATAGTTGAACAGAAGTCAGAGCTAAAATCTCGTAAAAAATATTCAGATGTGCTGAGGGCACGAAATCATCCACGATAAATGTTTTCAGTCCGTGGCTTACTGAGGAAGAGTTTCGCCAGCGCGAGGATAATATGTCAGTGATTGGCGGATACACCTGCAGCTTTCCTGTTGACTGGTACAATCAGAATAATGTTACTGTGACACTATAAGTCTGTGATTTACCCTAAGAACACCAGTTAAAACAATTAACCACTGACCATGAAGCAGAGCTGCAGGTGTGCACGAGAGGCACTGAAACCAAATGTTGCAAATATCTTTGTGCGGGAAACTCGTGACTCTAGCAATAATTAGACATTGTGAAAATTTTTATTATTCTGCCAGGGTATTCAGCAATAGACTGTAGCATTCTACGCCCTTGTACTAATGCAGGAGGGTTATTTGGCACGGTCTAACTGTTTACAGACGAGTCACAGACGTCAAGTCTTAGCTCCCCAAAATTACAGTTAGCTCAGTCAAATAGGGAACTACAAGTATCAGAAGAAAATCGTAGGATATGAGTACGCTACGTTGAAACCTAGCAAACTGTCAACTTTTCCGCGATAAACCACCATATCTAGCCAGATTATATTTACAGTCATTGTTTATTGGTGAAAATAATTTTGCAACAACTTGTTTCAATGCCTTACGTGCACACCTGCAACTCTGGTTCGTGGTTATTGACAGAATATAATAGGGCAGAGGCGTGGCTCATTTGACTGCACCAACCAGAATAATGAAACCGCGACACCACACGTCCGTGATTTGCGGGTTGGAGCCCGAGACGCTGAAAGTTGAAAACTTCCAATCACAGACATTGAAGCAGAGAAACAGATGTTCACATAACGCATTGAAACAACTAGTTGCATAATTCTTTTCACCAAACATCACTGGCTCTAGAAGTGGTTTATATCAGGAAAACTTAACTGTTTGCTGAGTTTCAATGCACGTTCTTACCAGAATATTACTGACTTTCGTTTGTAAGGGTAGCTGTTGCCCTATTTGACTGAGCCTATATAAGAATCACGCCATTGTAATATTTGATGCCTGTCATCGGTATCCAGACAGTTACTTTGTGTCAAACGTACATCACCCAATCATATGTGTTATGCGTTTTCAAAAGCATGTTGGCACAAAACATTTTAGCGATATGCCATAATCTCTAGCTATAATGTATGGAGTCTATACTAGCGCCAAAGATTATCGCGTTATTTCACTATGTCTATACAAAGACGCCACTTTTATTAACGCGTGTTTACTGAAAATTGTGGCCAACAATTAGTTGATGCTTTATCACAGAGAAAAACTTTCTTCGGGCGTTGCGACATCTGAAGCCTAGTTTCTAAGACCATACCGAAGAGGATTCGGATCTAGCATCTGAAATGAGAATTTAGTTCGCCGTATATATCCTGGTGTAATAAGGATGTACCGTTGCCCTCCATCTTCCCTCGCCAACTTAGAGACACAGCAACGTAGTTTGTATACTTACTGTGCGAAGGGATATGGGTGCAACTCCCAGGTGAAATACGGACGTAATTTGTGTTTATCCGGAAGAGTCCAGGGCCATATAGCCACGGAAACAGGAGGTGTTTTATGGGTTCCAAATCCCTATTGCTTCCTCCTAAATCCTAGGCGAACCTCGGTAGTAATAATACTTAACTATCAGTACTGTTTAACGTTAACACATTACTTCCGCTGACTTGTTCGTTCAATAAGAAATTAATATTCTTATGGCGCTTATGAAAATTCACAAGGATAGGGTAGGTCAGCGAAAATTTCAACTTTTTGGTGTTTAAAATCCGGCAACTACTAAAATTAATAATAAATATAAAATAAAATACGTGTAAAGAATGTACTGTGGATATATAATTTAGCCTAATATTTATCATGTATACATCATGTAGGATTTTTTTATTTCCGTCACTTTAAAACTAAACAGCATTGCAGGCGGTTATATAATCCTGGCAATCGACAAAACCGGGTTACGTGACCGAGATAACCTCCCATACGCCAGTGTTGAGGGCTGGCAAACCATGAGTAATATACATCAAAACAACTAAAACAACTTGATAAACATTCCTCAACAAGACGAGAATGTTCCCAATGTGGAAGCAAAATAAAAACTATAGGTACATAATATCATAGAAAAGGGAGTATGGTGGCCTAACAAGACAAAATAGCTCCAAGCATCGCTGCCAGCCACAAGTAGGGCCACAACAAAGAAAAACGTGTTCAATTTTTAACAAACACATACACTACGCCTGCGAGTGAATTTTCGAAAGCGCATTTAGACCATGGAGGTATTAGTCTATGGAGTGGAAGCCTTTGAGCAAATTTGAAGCCAGCCAGCAGACGACGTTTAAAGACAAGGATAGAGCTAGTGGCGGCAAAAACATGTAAACATAGCATTGAGCTGAATGAAAATTTTTAAATTTTTTGCTAACTACACATTATGGTGAAAGTTTGTGCAGCTCTTGGCCTTACAAACAGATTCGATCGTTGCGGAGGATTATCTTTGTACAGGTAAGAAACTTTAATTTAAATTCATCAAGTTTATAAAGTGCATACACACAGCGAGAGCTAATTAGGCTTTTATATATATTTTTTTTTTGAAGCAATTATAAATTGTTGTGTACGATTCAAATAGAGAACTCGCGCGAATTTTAGTAAAAAAAAATTACATAATTACATTGCTTTCTGCTATTGTTTTGCCCCCCCCCCCAAATATGGCGACTCATGAAAAATAACGTCTTGAAAATGATCGGCTTCAGACGATTCACACGATTACCATTGAAATGTACGGCAGATGCCACTCCATAGACTAATACCTCCATGATTTATACCGTAAGTTTTCGCGAGAAGATTTTTACAGAACTTTATTTCAATGCCTTGCGTGCACACGTACAGTTCTGATCCATGGTCAGTGATTGAATGTTTTAACAAATACCCTACAGAGCACGGTCGTAGAAGAACAGGTCTGGACACTCGCCTATCTACCAATGTATTTTGCTTGACCCCTTGTTGTTTGGCTGTAGTTCGTCAAGTTACCGAGAATTTCGTACTTTCTGGCGCTGTAATCCGGGTGGTCGGACTCTTAACTTCGCCCACTTTTTTCCATTGTTAAATTTATAAAGTAAATAAAGATTGCTGGAGCATTTTCTTAAAATTGTGAGCGAAGGAAGTGTTTCATAAATTGATTAAAAAAATACGTTTTGATCATTTGTTTATCTTAGTGGAACGGAAGTGGGCGGAGTTTGAGTCCGACCGCCCTCACTGAAGCGCCAATAAAACACAATATTCTCGGTAACTTGGTGAACTACAGCCAAACGACAAGGGGGTCAAGTTTCCAGGCGAGTGTCCAGACCTGAGTTCTTCTACGACCGTGCTAGAGAGTAATACCGGACAACTCTATGCAAATACTAAGAGTAAACTTGTGAAAAATAACCTAGCAGTATGGTGTGAAACTAACACACATTTTGATATTATTTTTGTAAAATTATTATACTTTATTATTTCAACACGTTTTATTTAATTTTTACGAATTTATCGTACTGCTATTTTTTTATTTTCTCGGTGCAACGAAAATATGTTCTCCATAGGGAAAATTTTGTCAGGATTTTTATGTAGGCAGCGTACATTTGAAATCAGTTAAACATAAGGTGCTGTTCTCTGGTGTTTTGGCGAGATAATACAATCAGAATTCTCGCCAAATCGCTCAAGCTGTCCGGTATTATACATAGTGTATTTGGTTTTGACTCTCAGTGTTGGGGGCTCTAACTGCATATCACGTACTGAACGGCACAATCAACGAGAGTAATCTCTGCACAAATATGCAGTGCCAATAATTATGAATTAGAGCTACAGATGTGCACGTAATACTTTGAAATATAGTGGTGCAAAAACATTTTCGCGCGAACTTCCAGTCTCTAAATATTACATGGTCACTTTAAAAGAAAAAATGCAACTATTTTCGCAGGGTAAATAAATATAAAGTGGACGGGGAGCAAACCCGAGTGCAAGACACACACTCCAAGCGCTGAATTCTGACTGGGAACACATGGTGTCTGCCGAGGCCTGAAGGATGGCATGGCTTCAAGTCCTGCGATTGAGAAGCGACTGAATTATTTCTGCAGTTTACTTACAATGTCAACATTGATCATATCTACAATTACTTGTTTTATTTTCAGTTATGTTCCTCCTTGCAGTGACAGGTCATGTCACAAACAAGCAGGCACTGCATTTCTATGGATACGTGTTTACGTACACGGCTAACCGACTAATGTGGACTGATGTGGACTGCAAACTTGAACGTTGTGATTGACATGATAAGAAACAAAAAAAATGGTTGTGTATTGTAATCTTGTTAATACAGGTATAAACTACACGTATGAAAAACAATAAAAGAATAGTGTGTTATTCATTGTGTATTACAGTTTCCTTTTAACCGAAACGAGGAAAATAACAACAAATAAAACAATAACAGTAATTTTATAGCTTATCAATGTTCACATTCAAATGGGACTATCTCGACAACCGTCCTATATTGACCCAATGTGCATACGAACTTTTGTTATCACAATGACCAGTACTATCACCTCCCAGAATATTGCCCTTTCCTCCCGGAATGATCAACAGTATACCTGGTTTACTTTCTCTATTCAGCTATCTAAATTTTTAGTAATTAGTTTATTTAAAACTTTAAAAAAAGTCTATCAAAACATAAAAAACATGCATAAAATATTTTATGCAAATTTTTAAAATTAAAAATAATTTCATAACTAATGACTTACCATTTCTAATATTTTAAGCTATTCAATTTGCTGTTTTATTCATTCGTACGTCGTAACACAGTAGGTAGCGCACAAAAACAATTTTAGATAAAATCAAATTCTTTACAATAATTCAAATCATTGTTAGCGCTTAAAACTAAACGTAAATATCACACTTGTATTTACCACTGCCGCATTGTTTATAACCCTTTCGTGTGTCTTTAGCAAAGGTAATAATTTCATTTACGCAATTTTCGGACATGCGTAGCGAAAACTAATATGTAACTTAATTCACACAATATTTTAATTAATGTGAACTGCTTTAAGAATCAGTACAATGCCGACCAGATCATACTATAAATCACTGTTTTGAATCTTCTTATTTTATATACAGAAATAACGGAATTTCAGAATATCCATAGTGTGCTGCTTATAACTCAAATATTACTAAATATATTGCAACTACATATGAACGCTTCTTCTTTATTTATGGATGTTAATCGCTGAAAATCTCACGTATCAAGTAATTTTAAACTTACTTCTGAATAGGGTTTACTCCTGCAGCTAACGCAAAATTCTATCCGATATATAGCGGTCATCACTTTCATGTTCTGTCTTTTACACCTTTCGTTACTAAGACTTCGCTGACTTTCAAAATATTTAAAAACTCGAAAATACCACATGAATTATTGACTACCAAACAAAATATCCTGCAATATATATCTGTAGAGAACTAATTAGCATTATATTTGTAGATACCGTACTTTGTTTCGTTCAGAAAAAGCGCTGGTACTGAGGGACGTCGGCGCTGCTAAATAGCTCGTCACTGTCACAGATAAACATACGTGCTAGTTTGTAATTGGCTGCTCGTGTGTGTGAGAAGTGATTTCCTGGCCTGAATTACGTTACGTCAATACTGAACTTCCGCCATTTGTGTGCAGACAGGCGAGACGTGTCAGATAAACCGCCATTTCAACCACAAACCCGGGCCGTGTTCCGACTGGCGCTATTAAATAAATTGTCTCGCCACGATTTAAACTTAATTAACAATCACTAAATGGCAGTTACAACTCGGTTTCAACACTAATCTGCAGTCTCGTCTACAAACAAGGTAAGTAACTGAACGACAGAGATAACGTACGTAACGTAAAAAAACTTGACACGATGTTTGCCACGTATCGCTTAAACAACGGTCAGTAACTTCAGCCTGCAAACAGAAACCGGTCAACTAACTCTTAAGGTGTCTGCCTGGTTGAACGTATACTGCGCGTTCAAGGCTTATAAGCGCGGAGGCGGTAAGGACGACAGCCTAGTCCAGGGTGAAACCCCTTATTTTCTGTGAACGATTGTGTGTATGCCAGTATATAAACATCACTGCAAGATATTGTAATATATTAACAGAAATAATATCTGTAGTTGATTGCTATATATTACAGCGTTAATGTTGGTGTCTACACGGATTAAACCTTTTGAATTGTTGCAACAGTTGTTTGAAGAATGTTGATGTTTAATGATAGTCTCCACAATTTTTTTTATTAGTACGCCCGAGGAGTATGTAAGAGTACGCCGCTGTTTTACGTTACTATCACTCGTATGGTTACGATTCGTCAAATTTAATTGTACCTAACAGTTTGTTTTAGTTAGACCTGGACTTTTAGCTTATAGTTCCAAATGCGTTTTTGGCTATGTCATGACCTATGTTTCATTCTGCATTAAAACTGTTTTTACGACTGTTGTTAACCTGACATTTAATAGAGTGGTCGAGTGTTGTGTGCCACATGCTGCCAGCCGTTTTTGATAATATAAACGAACTGCGATTGTACATAAATATTAGTACTATTTATGAACAGTATTTAAATCAAAACGTCAGGTTTAATCGTGAATAACCTAAAAGTTACAGATAATGAGTGCATAGTATTTAAAAATTACATTAACCAAATTAAGAACCATGCAACTTGGAATAAAAAATATAAAAAAGCATGGTTACAAAACTCCCATCAAACTAGATTTTAGGTCAATTAGATTTTTAAAAAAGGTTTATGACGACTATAGTAGTGTTTCCTGCATCATTGCGAATACTAACACAAAATTTACCTCGAGAGAATATATAACATTACTGTATGTTGCGTAGCTGGTTACAAACAATCGTTTAGGACCACGAGATCGGGCAGTAAATAAGGATGGTTGCTAACCTGGCAGTGCCATCTCTTATAAACCCTCACATACTCCTTGTCCTAGCCTCTAGGGCCCAGGTCAGTCTTCTCGCCGACATCTCGCCTCTATGATACTTTCAGTGGTGACTCCAGGCGTGTAGCCAGGATTTGTGTAAGGGAGGGGGTTTTGGTCTGGGAATTTTATGAAGGAACACCAACCATTTCTTTTAAAGAGGAGGGAGGGGGTTCGGGGATCCTTCCCCAGAAAAATTTGGACTTAAGGTGCAAAATAGTGGTATTTTAACAGTTTTATTAACTAAAAGAAATATATTGCTGGCGAAAATTTTTTAATATAAAAGGTCCTTAATTTTCCACCCCGAGACAATGTATGATTTCAGGGTGCAAATTAGGGCTATTTTTAACTGTTTTCGTTACTAAATATCGAAATTTCTACAAGTGAAAACATTAAATTTTTTTTAATGGTCGTTTTTCAATTTTTTGGTGGCTAAGGGTGGGGGGGTCTGACCAACACTATCCCACCCCACTTGGCTACGCCCTTGGGTGTCTATCATTTTTGGCCGTAATATTTCATATTAAGTTGTATTACACACGCCTGTGCCTTAAAAAAGATTCTGCGCCAAGATTATCATGCCTAAAAAGGACCGTAAAAAACACATGTCTTCACTATTTTCGGCCACGTGGAAATACATTTTGGAGAATATATGAGATGTTTATATACACGTGTAATGCTCTTTGAATGCTGTTCCTAAGCAGGCATCACTTACGCATATTGGGTAGTTTTCGAATAAACTTGTAACGACCGAAGTTCTGCACACATTCGGAGGCTGGGGCAGGCAACCCCATTAATTTACATGTTTCTATTTCACTTTTACAGTTGAGGAAAATTTAGTGTCTCCTGTGATTCCACCTATTGGAGAGTAAGATACAGAACTGTGAAGCTGGAGCTGGTTAATTGGTATATTACAAGCATTTAAATTGGGTCAATATGTGAGAAGCAGTTCGGAGCAACGTGCAATGGGATACAAACGTGACATGCTCATCAAATCATCCGATGGAAGTAATTAAAACTCTCACGTTCATTTGGCATTCAGTTTCATGGCATGGAGAGCAATTTTTATACGGATTATTATTCATCGTGTCAGACGAGACATAACGCAGTGTGTTTACTCCAAACCCCGCCGTTTTCCAGGTATTATTCAATAAAGCTATTGGATATTGTGTAGAATGCCTGGCATGTATAATGTTCTATGGACAGAAGTTGTTGAAAGCTACAAAACAACAAGGAGTTACTTTCCAAAATAAACTCTTAGTAACTGCAAGCTAGACTCTCGAATCAAAATCACTTGAGCAAAGCGAATATATTTGAGCATGTGATTATTTTGTCGTAATAATGTGAGACTAGGATAGTTTTAGACATTCTATGCGCACACAGTGGTGAGGCAAAAAATCGGTAGAGCGCTAAGGGTGCCACTGACGAACTTTTGCAATGAATTACCATCTCTACGTATCACTCAACTATGTCGTGCAGTGCTTTACTATTATTATAATATGGGACATAAATCAGCGGTGACCATATCATTTAATTTTCGGGAACGTATGGTTTAAAATTAAACGAATGCTTCTATACATGTGTTTAAAAACGTTTCTATGTATGTGTTTTTCGAATGCGTTTTGTATTTTTTTCAGCTACGGCTGTCTGTAAAAGCCGTTTTTAACTATTTTGAGTGGTCTGAGAAACAGGTTTCAAATAAGTATTCCGAAATTTTAAAAGTTACAGCAACGTCTTTTCTTTTCATACGTATACAAATGTAATGTGCTTTAAATAGTTTCGTTGAAAATAAAATTATCAGAACTAGCTTCGAAGTATTTTTAGCTCTCTAGCAGGGAGGTTCCTTAAGCATTATAATTTGTTATGATTGAATGGTTGAAATGAAGGCAGAGCCTAACGTTTAGTCGACAGAACACATATAAAAACAAACAATGAAATATTTTTATATTTAATAAAAAATGCTGAATTTTGAAATGAAAATTATAAAACTTAAATTTTTTAAAAAATCCAAAAATCTATTTATTTTTGCTTATATATATGTGTGTGTGTGTCAAATCATAACCTACAACATTTTTATACACTGTGCATTTTTTTCGGTTTGGTATATCAATTGGTTTTAGTGGCGTACATAAAACCGTGAAATGAAAATTTTGACGTTTACGACTCATTATGCGAAAACTATGAAAGATACAACAATTTTCGAAGAGGAAGATTTAGTCACAATTTCTGTCTAAAATAAGAAAAAAATATATGGTACAAATATAAAAATAAAAAAGGCGTTAAAAACTGAGGTGAACCACGCCCTTAAGGAAATATTATTCCAATATACAAAGCATTAATTTTTTAACAAAGCTAATTGTTCCATACGCATCGAACTCAATTTTGTGAGTTTTTTTCTAGTGTGGAGTTAGTTTAGTTTTACAAGGCACATATAAACGTAAAACCTAGTGAAGAATCGACAGAACACAATTACCGAAGAAAAAAGAACTTTGAGAAGAAACTCACCAAAAGTCGGAAAATTACAAAACACTTGTGTATATTAACATTGGGCAAAATTACTCAAATAATTAATCACGTAACAATTTAAGAGGTTTCCACTGTCCTTGAAACTATTTTACAGATAGCGTTATTATAATCTGTATTTTTATTTCGTTTTGGGTAACGGAAGACACCAAATGAGTTGCATGCACATTTCCTTGTGAGTCTTATCACTTCCACTTACGTAGTCGTTAATAATCTCACTGATGTTGATTAATCAACCAGACATATAGAAGTCTGACAAGCATGAATGTTCCACAATGCAGACAGTCCCAGCACAAGTATCATCTCTACCCTGAGTTCTCTTAGAAAGTTAGAATTAGTGTATTTTGTCCTAACAAAACAAACTTGTTACAAAATTAGTTACAGACGGAACACTAAGCGACTTAGTAGATACACACAAACGAGAATATTTTCAAAGGTAACTTTTTAGTTTCGCATTTATTATTTTAGTCGACGTACAGGAAGGAAAAAAATCTAAATATGTTAAATATGCTATATTTGATGCAAATAAAATGGCAGCAAAGCCAACTATTTCTTGATTCACTCCCTCTCTCTCGCTCTCTGTCACACGTACTATAAAAACGGGATATTAATGATGAAGGCTATCACTTTGTTACCTTATATAAGTCAAAGTAAAATAATATACAAGTCTTGAATGGTTAGTAACTGACGAGGTTTATACTAAGAAAAGCACGAAAGAATCGTCGAATGAAAATCATTCAATTTTCACTTAGAGATAAACCGACCCCATTTCAGTCAGCGAGTGTCGAACATGGCCACTAGGTTGCTTGGACGGCATGCAATTCAAATGTACAGTACCGGCTTTATTATTTCCGTGCTGCCAGTCTCTGATAAAATGTGTCACATTGCTGTCAGGTGCCTCTTCTGAAAAATTTCTCTGCCATTAAAGAACATAGACTCATTCATCAATGTCAAATGTAATTGGTCATTAGATGTAAGAAAATAAATTACATTTGATATATGGCTGCACTGGTAGATAAAACACGCTATCTGACTGGTAGAATGTGAAACGGCATATGACTCAGAACTTTTTATCTTTTCTTAGCTGTGCCAATAAATTAAGTGTACTTTTCGGTGTGTCGGATTCAAACAACAGTCAATCTTCATCTCAATCCTGTATCAGTTTATTTGCAGCTAATTTTGAGGTTGATGTCATGTTGCACGCTAACTTTATGGCTACAATTGTGGATTTCCGTTACTTAAAAATAAAAGCCTTAAGTAACTAATTATCTGCAATAATCAAAATATAAATTATTACAGATCAGAGCTTACTCAAAATGGATAGTAACGCGTTTCTAACCGAAAACTAAAGCCGAATTCTCTCTCAATTTTATCTGATTAAATAACAATGTATGCAGTTCGATAACGTCTGTTTAGGCGTTAAATATAAGCTGTATATTTAAATTACAGTGCAGTTAAACGCTTCATTACACAACTGCTTCTCACACGTTGATCCTAATACGTTGAGAATTAAATGCAAGACTCTCTGAACTCAATTGTCTTAATTTCGATAGTGAGATTTAAAATATCAATTTGTAAATAAAGGACCTGAAAAATTCGCGATTTCTTTCAGACACATGTCAGAATTCCAGCAACTGTTAAGTATGGATACTTTCACAATTGGTAGAGACACTGGAAAATCGCGAAAATGTTTAAGATAGTCTCCAATAAACTATAGTATATTAACCGTGACACGTGTGAACAGTTTTGGAACAAATCACACACGCTGTGTGTTCAAGCAGTACAGTTCTAAATGGGTTTGGTGAAGAGAGAAACAATGCTTCAAATAAACCCTAGGCAATGTCGATACGAAACATTCAATGTTATATACAGCATGTTGGAGCATAGCAAATATTCAACTATTCCAGCGATTTTCCAGTGTCTCTAACAATTGGCCGTTGACTTATTTGACACCATCTTAAAGTCGACGAGCCTATAATAATAAAACCAAATACGGGCCCATATCACTGCGTCAGTGAGCAACCAACGAACAGCTGTTGTATGCTTGAGTACACGTACATTCTTGAAGGCTAGCCTACACGTCGCGAATTTTTCCCGTCTGTGTATATAAAACACAGTTTTCCCAAGTGTAACGCGATACAGTCTGTTGTTGTGCTGCACCTGCAACATTATTAAACTGTCCAGCTATGGGTGTTTTCTGAGTAACAACACAAAAGTTCAAAACAATTGCATTCAAAATAATGTTTGCTTTATAAAATGGGCTTATTTTATATGTATGTTGTTTTTACCTTCTTTGCAAGTGTGGCTATTTTTGTATCACTACCCCTGAGAGTATTTTGAAAATAGTTAGCGAGTAAAGATTCTGACGAAATGCAGAAATGATTGAGGGATGTGTTATAAGTGTATTTTCAATTTGTTCACAGAAGCTGTCACTGAACCACAACCACCCAAGTGTACTTGTTTCTATGTTCTGTGAGCAGAAAGTCAGTGGCGGCATCGTACATAGAATTATAGTACTGTTGGAAAAATATCCATATAAAACCAAACTCATAAAGTCCTTTCTCTAAAGTGTTGGCCTTGTGCCAAATAGGGAAAAGTGTGGCTCCCGACTTAGTTGTGTGGCAGCGAACAATATGTACCGAAGTAAATGTTAGATGTGACGACAAACGAAACTTTTCTTCCGAAGTCTTTTACGTTTAAAACAAAATTAATAAAAATATATATTTGTTGTTTACAAATTCTCAGTGTTACGTAAGTAGCTCGTGAATACTTCTGTTTAAGTAACTGAACGTGTGAATGTTGTACTCGTGACAATTACTTATAAATAATAAATCAAGAAGAAAGTTAATTTTTTTAGAAATACATAAAATTGTTGGTTCTTGTGAAGACTACCTGCTACACGACTCTGTAGAGGGAAGAAGGTGTCACTCAGTAACTTATATAATCTGCTTAAGGGCGCGGGCTACCGCAATTTTCATCACGATGTTTTTATTTTTATCTTTGTACCCGTTATAATTTTTCTTGTTTCAGACACAAAATGTTACTAAATTTTGCACATATAAACATTTTTTTATCTCGCATAGTTTTTGCGTAATGGTTTATTTAAGTCAAAATTTGCATATTTCCGTTTTAAGGACGACACTAAAACCAACTCACTTACCAGACCGAAAAAATGCACAGTGAATAACGATGTTGTAAGCTATAAGTTCAGCTATGTTGAACCACAATTTTTTTTTTTGTATTTTTTAAAATTATTTAATTTTTCTTACTTTTATTTTAAAATTCAGGATTTTTATTCAAATACAAAATCATTTATTCTTTGTTTTATGTACGTGATATTGTAGCTTGCGACGTCTTTATCCACTGTAATTTTTCCAGTTTTGTAATTTTTTTCAGTTCGGTATGTCAATTGGTTTTAATGTAGTCCTTAAAACGGAAACATGCAAATTTTGACTTAAATAAGCCATTACGTGAAAACTATGAGAGATAAAAAAGTTCATGAGGAACAAGTTTAGTCACATTTTGTGTCTAAAATAAAAAAAAAAAAACTATCTGATACAAATGAAAAATAAAAACATGGTGACGATAATTGCGGTAGACCGCGCCCTTAACCTTACCAATTTTGCGGCCGAATTCTATCATCAAACCTACACTCCCTGGTACAGGTAGTTCATTGATTTATCGCGTTTTAAATAGTCTCTGAATACACATCCTTGTAGATGTGTGCTTTTTTCATTAGAAACGTTAAGCGTACTTATAATAAAGTTAGCAGCGAAACAGGGAAAGTGCATCGATACTTGTCACTCGGCAACAGTTTTTTCAGCCGCAGCAAACATTTGAATAGATTGAATATATGTATAACTGTCATATATTTTTTGGACCGGCTTTTAAATTTTTGGGAACGAAACAGGTACCTGAAAATTGGCGTTTTCTTTTTGGATCAAGTTAGAATTCCAACAGCTATAAGTTCATTTCTCTTTCGCAATTGGAGCTTGAGTTATTTGAAAGCTCGCGGAAAGTACTGAGCCAATAATGAATATGCAACTGAATGGAGGTCCAATCACAAAGTGTGAATATGTCAGAGAGCAGCCAGCGAGAAGCTCTTGTCTGCTTGAGTACACAATATTCTTGGAGGCTATCCAACCTACAGGTCAGAGAACACGCAAGTTTTTCGGGTATATAATAATTACTCATATCTATAGGTTTATTTTATATAGTTTGTGTGTTTTAACATTTTCTCAAACAGCCGAATGTTTGGGTAAAAGATTACAGGGTATTAATGCGTAGTCGACTAAAGGAACTGTCCGAGAAATCGCCTGTACAGATTTAGAAAAGTCCTATAAAAACGAAATCAGGATAGCTGGAGCCTGGAGGCATTTTTTCCTGAATTTAAATTCCTATAGAAATATTCTATTCACTTCTGTGCAGAAAATAGTTCCTGTCCGAATCTTACATCACGAATAAAGACTGAGCACCTTCGAATTTAATTGACCTGTCAGTTCATCTAATTGTTTAAGTAGGTAGCACTTATTTTACGGAACTGTTCTACATATGCGCATTGTGCCAACGTACGAAAGTAAAACACACTTCAGACACGGACTTAATGTCATTGTTATGATGCCGTGCTTTTTAAAAACACTTGTTTAAAATTGTCCAAGGCAACACATCTAAACATTGCCTTTTAAAACTGTCCTACTTCAACATGTACTACCCGGATGTATGTGAAACTCACATTGAGACGTGCACTGAACTTGTTACAGACTTTCCACCAGTGAAACTATATGGTCACCACTTTAAGTCCCACAGTAAAAACTGATCAGCGGAAATCTTGCACGCTATAGTCGAGCCCTCGGCTCTTTGTGGCGATGCGTTTATTTGATGTACGCTTCAAGGTCGTCCTCACAGCTTCGTCGCAATCTGAGTCTCTAACGTGCAAAACCCATTCAAGGTAGGCAGCAACCTTACGTAATATCAGCCACAAAGCTATACAAAATCTACAGCTTCTCTGGCTCATTTTATAACCAGGATTATCGATACGCGTTGTATCAGACATGTACAACCTACCAAAACGTAAATTCCGTCATAACCAAGGGGTACGAGACAATACAGACGGCCTCTCCCTTTCGGTTGCCAAATTTAACGGCGCCATATTGCAGCCTATAATCTGTTGTGTCCTATACCACGGCCGTAGAAGAACAGGTCTGGACACTCGCCTGGAAGCTTGACCCTCTTGTTGTTTGGCTGTAGTTCACTTAGTTCACGAAAATGCTATATTTTTTGGGCGCTGCAGTTAGGGCTGTCGGCTCAAACTCCGCCCACTTTCCTCCCACTAAGATAAACAATTTATCAAAACGTATTTTTTATCAATGTATGAAATACTTCCTTCACTCACAATTTAAAATCATGGCTCCAGAAATCTTTATTTTCTAATGTTAACAATAGAAAAAAGTGGGCGGAGTTTGAGTCCGACCGCCCGGATTACAGCGCCAAAAAGTACAACAGTCTCGGTAACTTGACAAACTACAGCCAAAAAACAAGTGGGTCAAGCAAAATACATTGGTAGACAGGTGAGTGTCCAGACCTGTTCTTCTACGACCGTGTCCTATACCAAAGTTTCTTAAAAAAAAAAATTGTTACTCCCACCGCTACTAAGATACACAATTTCCTATCTTCGCCTGCAATGTGTCAGTGTTCAATTTGGTCATGTAACAAAAGAGTAACGTAAGTAACAGTCTAGTTCTTTTATAACGTATTTGGTCATAACTGGTGAATTGTAGTGAAGTTCTACGATACAAAGTAACGAATGGCATGCGTGCAGGGAAGAGAATATGGCGTGTAGCGAGTCCTGGTATATGACCAGCGTAGAGGCACAGGATAGTGGGTCTGGCAGCACGAGGGACTGATTTACTGCGCCGCCAATGAACATTTGTCCTGGCTGGCGAGGAGAAGGTTAATGAAGGCCGCGGCCTCATGTGATTTGTGCGTCGAGTATCGACACGCAGCGGCCTGCCGCCAGCTATCTAACGCCCGGCCTGGCGATGCGGGGGTGGTACCTTCTTACTGCGCCTGTCTCCTTGGCCAAAAACTAAATAATATTCAAACATATCAACATCCGCCATAGATGCATATAGTAACAATGTAGATAGTGAATAGTCAGTGTTTGTTAAAATAATAGGTCGTCGGTGAAGATGCGAAACCTCGTATTTCAAGTCGGGTAGGTTTGCAGGAGGATGGAAGACAAAATTAAGTAAAATAATTCTTTCCGAAAAATTATTATTTTACAGTTTTCATTATTTTAACATATTTCAGTTATAGTGTTATCAGTACAAGCTGAGAAATTTCATTTATTTGAGGACTAGTAGGTTTTGAAGTCATGTTCGTATGAGTTACTTTCGCGATTGGGCCGTGTTTACTAAACTTGTCTTTGACCCACCAAGGCGATCCGAGTTCGATTCCCAGTGGGGTCGGTCCCCGAATTTCCGTATATGTAAATATTGCTGGGCGATGCTGTTGGTCGGTGGATTTTCTCAGGTATCTCCCGTTTCCCCCGGCTATTCATTCCAGCGCTGCTCCATACTAACGTCATGTCACCCCTCACCAGCGCTAAAGACCTAGATGTTAAGCGCTGACCACTCACTTACTCACTTACTCACTTACCCTTGAGGACTGAACCAATAGCTAATCTGCACGAAGATACTCACGGATTACAGCGTTGTTACTCACTGGAATAACAGCCAATGAACAAGCATCTGAGGGCAGAGTGGACACAACACTGCAGAGTCCTGCCTGCTGGTCGTTGAATCCAATAAATTTACGGGTTTCAAGCAATCAAAAACGTTATTTCGTTAGTTTATGTGAAAATATAAACTGTTCTGAATGCTGTTGCCAACTTCAAACAAACGACATACTAAGTTTTGCATCTTCACAGACGAAATCAACATTTTTAAACTATAACTAAGACCTTTATTCATAAGAATCTCTCAACCATAATGATAGGTTGTTGATGCGTAAACGAGCGCCTTTGAAACACCCGCTCAGGAAGTGCTTGTTTTCTAGTTTTGTATCCTTCCATCTTATGTGAAATCACCATTTCCAGTTCCTTATTTCTTTATCTATACACAATCTCATTGAAACTGTGTATCTTTTAGCAGTGGAAATGTGATTTAAAATTTTTCATTACAAGTTCCTGAAGTACATGAAACACGAAACACTAACTTCTAGGCTTATAAATGTAAACAATGCCCTACCAGTCCAATTTCAAGACTTTAAAGAATATTGTTCTGTAAATTCCTTGCCAACTTGACAGTTAGCCTGCATTTCACTGTAACCTAGTTGCGAGCAGTATAGTATTTGTTTTTTATAAATAAATTTTAAGATCTGACTCGACCATATACAGTCTTTACAAATAATTAGCTTTTTAACTATACTAATAGTTTGTCCACTAAATCTGAGAACCAACTACAACTGTTCCACGAAACCTAGAGATGGGAAACACTACTATAAGAATTAGTTATAACTTTTTAATGTATTGCTGTCCTGAATAATTCAACATTTACCATAAATATTACGTCATAAAATGAAGGGATTAGATTTGTAGTGGTGTAAGTCAGTTAAAATAGTTTTCTGGCAAACAATTATTTGTAATTGTGGTCTCGGGTGTGGACCACTAACTATGTGAGCGGACAAGTGGGATACAGTGAATGAAACAACCGCGGCCGCGATAATGTATTTATTTACATGTAAACACTGCTACATTATGTTGTGTTACACAGCGCGCTACTTACGGGCAAAGCACTCGCGACCACTGCTAGAGTCAGACTCAATGTTCCTCCCCGGTCTCGCTGGGGTCAGGTAGTTGCCCTGCCGGCCGGATGGCTGCCCTGCCGGCCGGATGGTACACTCAGCCCTCCGCATTCCT